>VZRO01002702.1:252231-267413 GCA_013397915.1 Daphoenositta chrysoptera
GATCCAGCCTGAGAAACTGCTGGGATAACACCTGGATCCAGCCTGAGAAACTGCTGGGATAACGTCTGAATTCAACTTGAGAAACTCATGAAGACTTTCTTTTCCCAAATAAACCTACTCTGAGCAGACACAGGGATTCTGAAAGGACCACTCATCAGAGAGGGATGATTAAGCTGCCAGAGGGCAGGGTTAGATGGGATATTGGGAATGTGAGGGTGGGCAGGCCCTGGCACAGGGTGCCCAGAGAAGCTGTGGCTGCCCCTGGATCCCTGGCAGTGCCCAAGGCCAGGTTGGACGGGACTTGGAGCAGCCTGGGACAGTGGAAGGTGTCCCTGCCCATGGCAGGGGGTGGGATGGAATGAGCTTTGAGGTCCCTTCCAACCCAAACTATTCCATGATTTCTGGAGGATGATTGCTTGTCTTTAGGGCTTCAAGCCTCACAGGAGAGGATGAAGGCAGCTGATGATGGCATTAGAACATCCACATTATTGTAGCTTCCTCCAGCATGTCATAATTTGCTGTAGAGGGTCTGCTAGACCCTGCAAAGACACTCTGGCCACAGACTGGGGGGAAAGGAGAGGAACTGGAACTCAGTGAAGTGGCTCACAAAGGGCTGCCACATCTGTCTCTTCCAGAGGTCAGTGATGGCCCCATCAGGCTTTTGTGGGTCTCCTCCTTTAACAAGCTCATCTAACCCAGCAGCTGAAATCCCATCAACTCAACCAAATCCACCTCTGGAGATTAAAATATCATATTCACCAAGTAAAGACATTTCTCTGAGCTCCCATGAACCTCATGACTGGGAGAAAAGTCAGCAAAGCTGTTTCCCCACAGCAGAAAGTCCTGTTACCCCAGAGCTGGAAACAGCCAATAATTAATCTATAATTAATCTTAGCTCTCAGGAAACCTGAACTTGTTTCTCTGGTGACTCCCAAATGGTCACTCAGGGATCTCACCAAGAGGTCCCAGCTGCTCTGTGGGATGGGAGGCTGCACTCACAATTAAGAATTAAGGGAGAGGCTGTGAAACCGTGATGCAGGATCACAGATTTTTGTAAAGTCCATGGCAGAGCACTACTGGATACACTGAGGTCAGAAGAAATGCTGTGCTGGATCCCTCTGGGCTAAGTGTCATGAACCTGGGACTTTCTCACGTTCTGATGGATGTGACCTTCTCTTTTCCCTTCTCTTCCATGCTTTGAAATTCAGAGTGCTGTGGAAGGACACCTGACTCATGCAGTGCTCATTCCCTTCCCCATGGGCCAAATTTCCCGAGCCCAGCTCATGCAGCCCAGTCCCCAGGAGAGCTGCAGGAAGCACCTTCCCTCACTCATTGGGATGGCTTTCCGGGGCAGAAGTCTGCAGAGGGGCAGGGAAGTGCTGGGGATTCTGTTTATTTATTTATTTAACATTTTAACTGATTTAACTGAGAAAATCCTGAAAGGCCTCTCCCCCTCATCCTGCTCAGGGCAGGGGTTGTGGCTCCAGGCTCCTGTACAGCTCCCAGCACTGGCTGCCCACCATTACCATGGAATTTTTTTGGCTTTTGACATTCTTTTGATGTCACAGCTGCAAAAGGTGCAGAAGATGCTCGACACAGGCGGGTACAAGACAGAAGAACCAGTAAGACAGCAGATTTCACACAGGGAGGCACATCCTGAGAGGCTCTGGGGACTGAGGGGACATTTGAGGTGTCCCACCCACCCTGCTGTCCCCGGCACTCACCCAGCCCGTTTGCACAGTCGTAGAAGTCAAAGCAGTGCACGGTTCGATCCATCCCGTACGGTCCCATGAGTGTCCTGCGGGAGACAAGAGCAGCAGCTTTCTGTCACGGGCCAGAAAGAACAGAGGCCCCCGTGCCCAGCCAGCACACACAGAGGGACAGTGTCCCCTGCACCCCGGACCCTGCCCACCAGGCACTGCAGACACCCAGCCTGAGGGACAGCCCCCTGCTGCACCCACACGGGCAAAAACCACCCCCGAGCCAGCCCCCCCGAGGTTTACACAGATAAATGAGAGAATATGTGCAGGGCTGAGCATCATCCTCCCCACCCAGCAAATCTGATGGACCTGTCTGTGATTCATTACCCCAGATTACCGGGGCTGGACAGCTGTGCAGCTCCCGGGAAATGAGATCAGAGCTCGGACCCGTGCTCTGGGAATAAACCAGTTTCACAAACACAGGCAGCCTGTAATGAAGACAGCCGGGCAAAATCCACTCCCAAGGCTTTTAATGTAGGCAGAGGGTCTGGAAAAGGGGGTGCAGGAGCTGCTGAGCTGCTCCAAGTCCTGCCTGGTGTGCTGAGAGCTTCTCATCACAAGCCAGAGCAGGTGGAAGAGCATCACAAACCTGAGATTTCCCCGAGCCAAGTAACTCCCCAAAATATCCCATAGTCTCCCCCTAAACACCCTTTGGCAAGGCCCCAAATGAATGACCCCAAAAACACCCTGCCCCAACCACGGCTGCCAGACTCCAAACCTGGGACCACCAGCACTTCTTGGGCTCCTCAGGATGGATGAACCCTGATCTCAGAAACCCCAACCCAGATGTGCCAGGTGGGAAACCAGGGGTGGGGAGCTCCCAAAACACTCCCCAGCATTTAAGTTGAAAGAGAAAAGGTGTTTCCCAATCGATATCAGATCCCAGATCTGAACACAGATGAGAAGGAACAACACCGTGGGAAACAAGAGGCTGCTCCAAATCCAGAGGGATGCAGGATAAGAATAACCCGCAGGGACTTCCCAGGAATCCAAAATAAAACTCCAAATGTCGAGATATCCTGCAAAGCCAGTAACTTCCACCTCTAAGATTCAGACTGGAAGCGTTTTCTCCCTGTTAAAAAATGCCTCTCCTTGCTATCCTTGCCCTGTACTCAAGAATGAACAAACAACTGGCCACATCTGGCTGTTGAAAAATGGAGCTCGAAGGCATCCCAGGAAGGCAGAGCAGCCCTGGGCCCAGGCTGGTTCCATCCCCCTCCCCCCCCCCCANGTCCCCCCCCCCCCCCCCCCCCCCCCCAGGATTTTCAGGTTATTTTGAGTAAATCGCCGAGGAAATTCCCCGGGGCGAGCCCCGGGCACTCAGGACACGCTGGAAGGCACCATACGGATGCATTTCCAGCGGAGCAGATGCCTCCTTGATACGATCACCTCTTATCATCATCCCCCTGCCATCACCTCTTATCATCATCCCCACTCCGCGGCACGGCCGCCCCGCAGCCCCGAGCTCTGCTAATGCCACGAACGCAGAAAACCCAACCAGCGACGGTGTCCGGGGCTCTTCCTGCAGTCCCTGCCTCCCAGCCCCGCTCCTGGAGAAAACAGCGGAAGGACCTCGGCTGGAAGTGGAAGCCACGGGACCCCAGGGCCCCCTCCCCATTCCCACCCCAGCTGGGGGAGGTTACCTGCTGATGATGATGGCTCCCTTGTAAAGGACAGAGACCACGGGCATCCTGCCGGCAGTGGCAGCCCGGCCCTGCCAGGCACCAGCCACTCTGATTTGGCAGGAATCCGTTAAAGTGATGGGGAAAAAAAAAAATGGGAAAAAAAGCCAGGGGGAGGTCGGAGGGCATCACGTGGTCTCCCCGTATGCATGTTAATTCCACCCAACATTAACACAGATCAGCTCAAAACATCTCCAACTTTAGATTAAAGCTTACGCAAGCCGGAGCCAGTGCAGCCCATCCCGGCGCCTACCCAAAGCAGTGGGGCCGGAGCTCGGCCAGCCCCGAGCAGGGCTGACCCCTCATCCTCAGCACAATGTGGGAATTACTGGGATGCATCGTTGGGAACGGCCCCTCCAGGGATGAAGGGCAGCGTTGGGTGCGGGACGTGCGCGGTCACCGTTCCCAAAGGATTAAAATCATAGCAAAGCTTTGGAAGCAATAACAGACTGCAGCACTTAGGGGGTTTAGAGTTGGTGTTGATTTTTTTTTTCCTTTTAGCATCTTTTCCAGCCCACAGTATTTCCTTCTTAATGCAGAGCAAGTTCAGCTGTTTCTGTGTCAGGGGAGGTCAGAAGCCTGAACTGCATTTGAACAGCCTCTTCCATCCCTGTCTTGGTGCACATCATCCAGCTGGAGCAGCAGCAGGACCCCTGTCTTGTGGGATGGGGGATAGAGGGATGAAACAAGATTATCCAAGGTTTGCTAGAGAATGGGAATGGATCTGGAACAACCCACCTCGGGGTTTGGCAGGATCCGGGCTGTGATCCTGGGGGAAAAGATCTGGTGACCTTTCGTGAGGAGGGAAACGTACTCCCCTGGACCTGCAGGAGGACACGGGCCCTGCATCCCAACCAGCTCTGGGGGACATCTGAGGTCACAGGGAAGCTCTTGGCCATGGCTCCATCCCCGGTGTCCTCCTCGTGCTGTTCCCACAGCTCTCGGCCGCCTCCTGGCCAGGCCCCGTTAGTGGCCCTTGGCCTCGTTGGTGGAGCACTGACTGGATCTGCTGTGGACGTGCCTGCCTGGCACTGCAGCTCCTTGCCAAAGCATTCCTTGAGTCCTGTGCTGTTGGATATCACTCTTCCCATGCGTGAACAACTGATTTTATCAGCAGAAGCTTCCCCGATGGCCTCGTGTGAAGCCTCGCTGGGCAAGTGCAAGGTGCTTCAAAACAATGGCAAATTGGAAAGGTTCGCCTGCATTTTGTCTTTTTTATTTTTTAAATTGCTTTCATGTGAGGACATTCAGATGACATATAAAATCTGAGTAGATTTGACCTTCAGATGGCCAAAACTTTCATGAAAATTAAATTATCTAGCTAAAAAAAAAATTTGGATTAAGTAATGCCAACTAGACAAACATAGATGGATCTGGTGATACATTATGCACACCCCAGCACAGCAAGGTGTGCCCACACCTGGTTCATGCCCCCATCAAGGCTTTGGCCAAACCAGACTAAGCACGAGGGGTGGTACCTGGGGCCATCTCTAAATCTGTTGGATGCTGCAGCCTTCAAGAGCCTCACAAACCTGCCCATCCCCTCAGTGACCCAACAGCAGGGAGATGCTCTTTCTCCTGCCATCCCACAGAAAATGACCAGGGCGTGGAGAGCCAAAAATTAAAGCAGGAGGTTCCAACACCTGATGAGCACCAGCTCTGGCTCTTGCTGACTCGTTCAAGGCTGGCCAGGAGGTTTTGTGGTAGAACGTGCACAGAAATTCAGCGCTGGGGTGTGGAACCCTCCTTCTGTGCCTGTTCTACAGTGGGAGCTGTTCCACACCAGGGCACAGCTCCCCATGGGGCAGGAGAGTCCTGGCACCATGCCCAGCTTGGGGTGTCCTTTCTGGGCACCCTCACCCGGCAGCCTCCTGCCACTCACACTCAGGATCACACTTCAAGTCCTCCAATGCACCAAAAGCCATCCCAGTCAGAGGAGGAGACATTTCCATCCCACCACCGAAATACCCCGTACAACCTTCCAAGATCCTTTGGTACTCTATTGCTGCATTGTCACTCAATTATTCCCTTGATTCATGGGCCAGAGTCTTGGCTGGAATAAATCAGGGAAGCTGAAGGGAGGGGATTGCACAAGCACTGGAGGTAACGGCAACAGGATAAAGTTGAAGCACCTGCAGGTTTCCCAGAGAAGCTGCCCCATCCCTGGAATTCTCCAAGGCCAGGTTGGACGGGGTCCATCCCCATGACAGGGAGGGGAATGAGATGATCTTTAAGGTCCCTTCCAACCGAAGCCATTCTGTGACTCTGTGATAAGGTCACTTCTCTGACCAGTTTCGGAGGGGCTGCAGGAAAGCTCACTAGAGTCAGGCCAACCCAAAACTTGCAGGAAAATGGGAAAATTTTCCTGCCTGGCAATTCAGTAATTCACCCACCCTGATTTCTGCATCTCAGGGAATGATTTCCACACTCAGGGTTGAACAGATGTGTTTGGGGCTCAACACCTTCAACACAAAGTCCTTCACCTGCCCAGCCCGGGGATTCCTGGTCCTTCCCACTGGGTGGGATGTTGCAATAAACCACATGCTCATCCACAAACTGGTAAAATAAATGAAAACCAAATCCAAGAGGCCGTCAGGGAAGAGGAGCAGTGCTCAGCTTCCAACTTTCTCTCCAAACACTCAGATCCTCAATTCCATCCCCCAAAACACACAGTGACCTAGACAAAAGCATCAGATGCTGCTGCTGCTCCTGTTCATCAACACCTCTCTTACCGTAGGAAGTTTCAACAGAAACGGTTCAGAAGATTTTCAGTTGTTTAAAACTTGGAATTGCATTCAGGAAGGATTTATAACCCCACTTTGACCTGCCCGAGGGTCCCAGGCCTAATTTGTATAACCAGAGTTGAAGGCAAACATCCCACTGGCGAAGAGCCTGTGCTGTGTGCTCGAGATCCTTACAGAGCTGGGACCCAACTGAGCAGCTCCGAGTTAATCCAGGATTCTTATCCCAGGGGACTGCTGGTGAGACTTTAGATTTTTAAATAAATGAGAGAATAGAAGGAGTATGAATTAAGAACAAGTAGCCCCATGGGGCTGGATGGCAGATAAACACATGCTTCACGTGTTTGTCCACTTTTTCATTGACTGCTAGAAAAATGAGTTTAAAACTCATTGAAAAATGATTTTTTTTTCCAATGGAAAAATTATTTTTGCTTGAAAAAATTATCTTTAATAGAAATTGAGTGAAACTGTATAAGTCAGCTTTACTTAACACTACCATTTATAAGCAGAGATGGGTGAAACTGTAAATAGAATCAAAATAAGTCTTGGAGCAAGAGCATAGAGTTAAAAATGCTGACAGCACAAGTAAAGTGCATTTCCAGTATATTTTTCTGAGAGATCATGAAGAGGAAAGTGTGGGAGAGTGAAACTGGGAGCACTGGGGAGAGGCCCAGAAACCACTGCCAAGAGGAAGCAGTGGAGAAGGTGGTGGTGATGGATTTGGGGTTCAGAAAGCAAAAAGAGGAAGAGAATGGCTGAAGCAAGGACAACCAATGGTGAAGTTATGAGAAAAAATAACTCGGGTCTGCCCTCGTCCTTCCTGCCCAGACAACAAACAGCAAACAGAGCTGGGAACAGCTGGACCACAAGGGGAGTGATGGGTTTAATGTCACTGGGAGAGTTGGCATCACATGCCAAGGAGTCTGTTAGAAAATGCAAAAACTCCCATGGGAAGACATCACTCAAGGCTCGTCTCTGGTGAAACACACTTCCATTGGAAACTGAGGGCTCAGTGAGTGCTCCCCCAGCCAAACAGCCCTTCCCTGGCTCCTCAGGTGGGGTGTCCTGGGTAGCCCGAAATGCTATTGTGTTCCATACCTGGCTGTGCCCAAAAGTTGTCTTGAGCCAAGACATGGGGTCATCTCCGGGTCATGTTAAGGCCACACAAGGAATGGAGCCCTCAGTGTCCTCAGTGATTCCAGCCCCAACATCGAGGCTAAACCCAGGAACCAGGAGCGGGGAGCAGCTGAGCCCGGCATGGCCAGACCCCACAGCGAGCATCCCTGGGTGATCCAGGTGATCCAGGCAGGGCCACATCATCCCAGAAAGGGAACAGCCCCGGAAGGAGCCTGAGCTTGGCCAAGCAGCGCACAAGGATGGGGAAGGGAAGGAAGGAAGGGAGGGAGGAAGGAAGGAAGGAAGGAAGGAAGGCTGTGCTGACTCCTGCAGGGAGCCTCCATGCACGGCTGAGCGGAGGAACAGGGTCCAAGTAGGTTTGCGTGGGTGGGAATTAGAGGTGGAAAGACGTCCTGCCGTGGAAGTGAGATCCGTCTGAGGCCTTTTGGCTCCCTAAAGCAGCATTAAGAAGGTTGGAGGTGGGAGGGCTCACCCCAGCAGGGCACTGGGTCACGGTCTCTGCCATCACCCCACCGACTCCAGGAGCTGCCCCGGCAGCCGCAGGAATATCGGATCATTATTGAGTGAGTTCATTTCATGACACACCAAAATTAGCGTAGGCTGCAGAGGTTTTTACATCTGATTAGAAAATGGAAAAATGCAACTGTGCTGCTTGCAGGATCAGCTACAAAGCGTTGGGGATAAATCAAAAAATCAATTGGCTGCTCTGGAGCTGGGAAGGAGCTGCCCACGGTCCCAGTGCAGCCCACGGCGTTCTCATAGTAACACACATGGAGTCACTTCAGATGAGCTCAGGAGATCAGAGATGTTCACAGACAAGTCTGAACAGAAGAGGGAACAAACAATCATGGAATACCAGGTTAGAAGGGACCTCAAGGAGCACCTGGTGCAACCTTTCTTGTCAAAAGCCTGGTGTAGACAAGACAGCCCAGCCCCCTGCCCAGCTGAGTCTTGAAAGTATCCAACATTGGGGGATGCACCACTTCCCTGGGGAGGTGATTCCAAAGGCTGATTGTTCCCATTATGAAAAGTTTTCCTCTTGTGTCCAGCTGGAATCACCCCAGGAGTAACTTGCACCCAAAGGAAACCACAGTGCCAAAATTCCTGGTGAAGGAAGCAGGCAGGTCCTACAGGGAGCATTCAGGGATGGGCAGTCCTGTGCTGCAGTCCCAGACCTGGGCTCAGCATCTCCCTGGGCACCCACCTGCAGGTGGGCAGAGGGTGGCAGCAGGTGAAGCCAGCCCTGGGTGGGTGACACTGCTCCTCCAAGCCTGTGGTCCTCGTCCCCATGAGCAGGGCTCCCAACCATCCCACATCCCTGTGCCCACACCCTACGGGCACTTTCCTCCTCCCCAGGTCCATGTGGACCCCAGTACTCCTTCAACCCCTTCCTCTGACCCCCTGCAGCTGCAGAGGTCACAGGATGGCTCCTGAGGAGTGTTTCCCCCTCCCCACTCCTTCTGCTGGTGGGTCACCCCTCACCCCCACTTGAGCCACGCCTGCAGATGAAGAGGTGAGGAGTATTTGGTGCCAGGGCCGTTTTCCAATGCTTGTTCCCTCTGTCTCCTGGAGGACGGTGTCTCCACCTGAGGCTGATGCATATTCTCACTCCTCAGGGAGGAAGGCCCCTTCTCCCAGGACATCTGCACCACCAGACCACCAAGACCTTGGGCAGGTGGAGGTGCCGTCTCTCACTGCTGGCCAGGCTTTTCTGATCTTCAACCCCTTTTATTGCCCTCCTCTAAACTTCATCCCTATTTTCCAACACCCTTCTCAGTCAGTGGATTTCTTCAGCATGAGGGATTCATCCCAATGAACCTTTGCTGTCTGAAAGTCAGATTTCTGCTGCCCATCACCTTCACCCCCAGGCAGAGAGGGGCTTGCAGAAAGAAGCTGATGCCACCTGACAATTATACATTAGGTCAACAGTGGTGGAGCATTTCTGGAGGTTCTTCTTGCCCAGTGAAGAGATGGTCAGTCCATGGGCACCTCCCTGGCAGAGCTGCTCTTGGAGACTGCTGGGGCTTGGAGAGGTTAAACCACGACAAGAGGTTACAGGCCTTTTCCCATGGACATCAACACACAGCTCTTCCCATGCTGTTCCAAAAGGTTTTTGTTGGGGAAAAGGCAAAAAGAACCTCTTCAATTAGCCTGTCTTGCAGTAATTAGGAGAGACAGTTTAAGGTAGAAGGGACGTCAGGCTTGGTCTCAGAGAAGATTTTAGGAAAGGTGTTTATGCCAGAGTCCAGCCAAGCTGAACATTCCCCAACATTTGCTCCAGCCCAAGCCTTGGATGTACCCACTGAGATGGGGATTGACACAAACACAGTCACATAGGAAAGCTCAAACAGGCGGCTTCATTTTCACCCCAGCAGGCCCAAGGTGTGGTAGCACCTCTCCCACAGGGAAGCCTTTCTCCTTCCTCCTCCTCCTCACCTTCCCGTGAGGTGGGTGATCTGCTGCTCGGCTTGGGGACTGTGGCCCCAGTTTAGGTGTCAATTGCTGTGAAGGGTTAACAGGATTATAAATCTCCCTGCCTGCCTAAATCCCCTGGGCCAAAGGATTGGACTGGTTATAAACTTATTAACAGGGGCTGGTGGGGGCTGCAGGACCTGCTCTGCCGGCCTGGCCACCCTTTGTCCACCCTGCGTTAATGGGAGAAAACCTGGGACCCACAGTGGGAAATTCACCCAAGTGAATCCATAAAAATAGAGCTGGAAAGAGAGAGGTGAGGGAAATGGCTGGGTACAGAAAGATGGGAAAACCACATATTTTTGGGAAAGATTTCAGAACATGTTGCTGAACTGGAAGCGCAGCTCTTGGGAAGAGCTTTGAGCCATCCTTGAGCTGCGAACATCCCTGTGCCCCAATCCAGACCCTGGCACAAGTCATAAACAGGCAGCAATAATAATTCCAAGAGGATTGGAGGAAGTGCCAGGCCAGTCTTGCACCCGGCCATGCCTGGTGAAGATCCAAACCCACCCGGAGCACACTGAGCGTGGTCCAGCCACGAGACCTGCCCGGCACTGACGGCACCTTCAGGGCTGTTTTATTTTCTGCTGGCTCTGGCAAAGCTCCTGCACAGAATCCACCACTGCAGAACTTGCTCCGAGCTTCCAGCAGCCACTCTCCAGGAGAGCCCCGTGAGGTCACACCGGCATTACCATCGGGAGAAACCGGGAATGAGGGATGAGCCGCTGCTCCAGCCGCGGCAGTCACCACCCCCACCCTGATGCTGCCGGGTGAGGTTCTGCTGACGGCCCGTGTTTATTTATTAAATTCCTATTTCAAACTCCAAAATTAATCTTTTAATCAGCGGCAGAGCGGGGGCATCCTTATCGGAGTGCCGGGGAGGTGTTATCTCCCCGCCATCTGCTCGCCACCCTCCGCCGCATCCCGACGGAGCCGGCAGAGAGCCGGGCAGCGGCCAGCCGTCACATGTGGGGGACAGCCCCCCTGACCACCCCTCTCCTTCCCAACCAAACACAGCCCAGTGGACAACGCTGAGGGAGGGTTCGACACAAAATTCCAGCATATGAGAAGATTTGTGTGGTAGAAAATGGGATTTGAGCATTTTTGTCTCGCGGGCGCAGGGCAGCAGGGCTCAGCAGCCCCCCGGAGCCAGGGATGCCCAGGGGACCCCAGTGAGGTGACGGTGCTGTTCCCACACACACCCCACGGCCCCACAACATCAGCACCCACCTGGCAGCGCTGTCCCAACCAAACCCACGCGGTCACGCCTGTCCTGCACCACCTCCTTCCGACCGGCACCTGATTCTGCCTTTTCTGCACCCAAAAGCAGCAGGGCTGCATCAACACAGCAACTCAAGCCACCCTCTCGGTCGCAGTCACCCCGGGGTGCTGCCCTCGCCATCCTGCCCGCACCCACGCGGGGGGCAGCGCCCGCAGCCCCCCCAGCCCTCGCTCCAATGACCTACTTCAGCCGGAGACGCATCATGTCCCAGCAGCGGCAGGGATCCCGGTCCCCGCTGGCTTCAGGGTGTCCTGGGCTCTTGGTCTCGGCTGGGGAGAAACCCAGGTCTGGCCAGCCCAAGAAAGCCTCCGCCAAACCCCAGGGTGGTCCCGAGACCCCGCCGGGGCCCACGCCGGCTCTGGCTCCGGCCCACTGACCCCCAGTTAATCGGCTAAAGCCGCACGCTCTGAACCCTGGCCCCGGGCAGAGCCGCGCTCCGCCGGCCCTCTCTGCCCTACATAGACATCTGCAGCTCCGCCGTCACCTCCCGTCCCCTCCGCCGCCTTCCCCGCACCCACCCGGGGCCCGGCTCCGCACCCACCCCGCTCCCCGGGCACCGGCACGGGGGGACAGGGGCCTTTCAGGGACGTTTTGTCAAAAGGGAGAGCCCAGCGCCAGAATTGCAGCAGGAGCACCCACAACTGCTCGCAGAGGCTGTAGATGCTTCCCCAGTTGCTGCCTGGAAAAGAAATCCCCTTTCCCACCCCTGGCCGATACTGGCCTCCCCCGTGCGCTGTCTCTGAGGGTGCTGTGGGACCCCCATCAGACCCTGCCCCCCGCAGAGGGGCCACCGAAATGGATGGAATGCAACCCCTCCAAAAGCCGAAGGCACGGCCATCCCTGGAGAACGGATCGCAGGCTCCGAGGGATGCCCGGCCCCGCTCCCGGTGCGGCGGCACCCCGGCACCCCGGCCCGCTTACCAGTAGATGAGGGAGAGCCCATCGAAGCGCTCCAGGGGCCGGCCAGGGGGCTGCAGGTGGGACATCATCCGGGGCCGCCGGCGCCCCGGGCCCTCAGGGCTNCCGCCGCAGCGGCTGCAGCTAATCCCGGGCGGGCAAGCATGTGATCGCCCCTCTGCCGCCCCCCAGCTAAACCCTGCCGGGGGCTGCGGGGCCGCGGACCCTGCCGTGCGCCCGGGTCCGGCCACCGGGGCCGAGCCGCACCACGGCGGCCACGGGACCCCCACGGCAGCCAGCGAAGTGTCCCACCACCCGTGTGCCACCCGTCTCCCCATCCACCACGGCCCCGATTCAACAACCAGCATTTATTTTGGCACAAGGACCCCTTCACCTCCCTACCAGCGAGCTCCCCCTTCACCCTGCACTTGCAGTGGCTGCTAATGATGGTTATGATCATTAATGATGGTTATAATCCATGGTTAACCTGCCACCACAAACTATTTAAAGACAATTGTGGGCGTCTCTGACCTGCACTATGTCTTGGCTGCGGCAGCACTCAGAGCTCCCCTCCTCCTTGGCCAATGCAGGATAATATTTTTAATACATTATTTATATATTTGTATGTTATTTATATATATTATTTATATTACATAGAAATATATTATTTAATATGGGGCACAAGTTTTGCATTTGGGTATTTTTCCCCCTTCTTTAAGGTTTTCTGATCCTACCCCAGCAACCAAATTATCCTTTAGTCTATTAGGAAAGTCCTGGGAGTGAGCGCTGGTGGGCAGATGGAAACTGTTTGAAGTGGGGTATTATCCTGGAATGTGAATTATCCCAGAGCAATGAGGCCACAGCCGGCCCAGTCATGTTTGTCCATATCCAGCAATGGGTTGGATGGACGGACAGCAGGATGGACAGAAAGGTCCCTCATTCGGGGCAATGGAAAAGTCCCAGATGAGCATCAACCCACTGCATTTTACAGATTTGATTTCTCCCTCTCCCCATCAGTTATGATCCCGGGGCAGCAGCCGGGGCTGGCCAGGACCTGGGGATTAGGTGAGACCTGGGGATTATGAAATGCCTCTGCCTGCGTCCAGCCCAGGAAAGCCACCGGCCTCACCAGGGCCAGCTCCTGTGCTCACCGCTCCCCCCAGCTCCAGGTAATGCTGGGACATAAAATCATGGATTATCCTGAGCGGGAAGGAACCCACAGGGATCATCCAGTCCAGCTCCTGGCCCTGCACAGACCCCCCAACACCCCCACCCTGTGCATCCCTGGCAGCGCTGTCCAAACGCTCCTGGAGCTCTGGCAGCCTCGGGGCCGTGCCCATTCCCTGGGGAGCCTGGGCAGTGCCCAGCACCCTCTGGGGGAAGAACCTTTCCTGATCTCCAGCCTGACCCTGCCCTGACACAGCTTCGTGTCATTCCCTCAGGATGGGACACTTGGGGACCCGCTGAGGAAAACACTGAACAGCAGAGGTGATGGTGACCTGTCTGTCCGGCCACTGCTCCCCAGCCCTGAGCTGGGGCAGCCCACGGGTGCTGGGCCTGGCAGGGTTGGGAGCTCAGTGGCGGCTGGTGGCATCTCCAGCCAGAGCACCCATGTGACACGAACCGGGACACCTCGATCCCCGGGGTGAGTGCAGCCGCCCAGCCCCTGTCACCCACGCTGTGACGAAGAGCAGGGAGGGCCCGGCCGGGCCGTGCCCGGGGTGCTGCCCGAAGGCGCTGCTGCCTGGAGGAGGGGGGGAATTAAGGCTGATCCCGCTCGGCATCCTTTGCGAGTGACTGTGCAGGATGTGCCGGTGCCGAAATCCTTTTCACCTGTCGCCTCCCAGCCCGGTGACAGGTCCCCTGAGGAGGCACAGCCCTCCTGCCAGAACAGCCGCCACCACCTTGCCCCGACCCCCCCTTCAGGGTGCAGCTCTGCTTTAGGCACCCCAGCCCAGGACCCCCATCCATGGGGGCACCCCACCGTGCTTTTGGGGTGCGTTTGGGGCCAGCCCGGGGAAATGGAGGGGTGCTGGTGTGGGGAGAGCCGCCCGCTCCCAGGGCTGTCGCAACGCGGGCCCGGGCGGTGCTGGGTGTGAGCCCCGGGACTGGTTTGTGCCGCCGGGAGAGGACGGGCACTGGGTTTGCCGAAACCGCGGGGAGCGGGCGGGCGCGGGGTGCCGGGTGCCGCGAACGGCTCAGGGCTGGGCCGGCCTCTCCCAGTCTCACCAGTCGGGATTGTCCAAGGCAGTGTCACCCCGCTCTGGGGCAGGACAGCACCCAGCAGCCGCGGGGACGGCGGGGCCGCCCTGAGCCTGCGCTGGTGCCACTGGCGCAGCTCTGCCCAGGCACCCGGGGCACTGGGGCATCATTTCCACCGCGCTCCTGCGGCTGCCGGGAGCCTGCCGGGACACCCCGTGGATGTGTCCCCCTCTTGCCCACAGCCCTGGGGGTCACAGCATCCCCCGAGGCGGGCTCTGGGGTGAATCACGGCGACGTGCTGCGGGGCCAGGCGCTGCCGTGCCCTTTCCCCGCGAGTTTCCGCGCTGGCGGAAGCGGGGCATTATCTCCCTCGCCCATCGCAGGCAGCTGCCCCTGGGTGCGCTCCAGCTGCATATTTATAGAGATGCAAACATTACACCCCGGAAATTCCCGGTCTTTACATCACAGGCCAAAGCCTGCAGTGAAGCCCTGACCTTTTTCTTCCACTCGATGTATTCTGGGGGACTGGGACAGAGTGGTCCCGGCCGTGGGACGTCCCAGCCACGACCAGAGCTGCGGCACCGCGCCACTGAGCGGCAGAGGGGACACCAGAGGAGCTGTGGATGCCCCTGGAAATGTTCAGGGCCAGGTTGGACAGGGCTTGGAGCAACCTGGTCTAGTGGAAGATGTCCCTGCCCTTGTCAGCGAGGGGACTAGATGAACTTTAAGTCCTTTTCAACCCAAACCACTCTATGATGATTCGATGATGATGATGATGATGATGATGATGATGACTATGTGTCCCCACTGGAGATCTGGGACCCCATCCCTTCATGAGACAGGAGAATAAGGACCAAGAGAAGCTGCTGCTGTCTCGGATGCACATTATGATCTTAAAATCCAGCCCAGCTGTACAGTGTTTAGTGCCATTCCAAAATTCATGGCTGGGGACACAGGGCAGGGACCTGCCAGGGTGGGTGTGTCCCCCCCGACCACCCCCATCCCCCTC
>VZRO01002702.1:269183-328262 GCA_013397915.1 Daphoenositta chrysoptera
CATCAGGAGGGATGCACTTGCTTTATTCTATTTCTTACAACTTGAGGAACCCTGAGCTTGGTCCTCTGAGCCACCACATCCCACCAGACCCATCTAAAGCCATCGGGGCTGGCAGGGGCTGCGGGCTGGCTGCTGATTTCCGAGCAAAACCGGCCCTAAACGGAGCTGGGGGAGGTTTCGCCCGGCACAGGACGAGTTAGGAACGAGCACGGCCGCATTCCTGCGCACGTGGGAGCCGCCAGGAGGAAGCGGCAGCACGGAGGTGTTTCAGTGCCCTGCTTTCCTGCCGTGCGAGCAGGAACTCCCTTCCCACCCCAAACCCCTGCCATGGGGGCGAGCAGCTCAGCTGGGCCCTCCAGGGGCTGTCAAAAAGTCCCACCCAGAAAATAAATGAGGTTTTGGCTCATCTGCTGCTGTTTGTGTTCCATCGAGCTTTTGGAAGAGATTTCCAAGTTGTTTTGCCTCAACCCCCCTCCATTAGAAGTCAAATCCAAAAATTCTTCATTGAGGAACATTGCTGAATAGCTTCCAGGGCTGATCATCTCCATGCCTGGCTCCTCTGCTCCGATGGGTCCCCAAAACCCCTTGGCACTGCCACGGTGCCTTTTGGGGCTCATAGGGGAGAGGATGCCACCACCCCACTGCTGGCTTGACCCACCCAGCCCTGGTGCCATCCCGAATTTCAATGGGTGGCGTGGGGTGAGACACAGTGGGATGGGCAAGCCCATGGCACAGGTGCCAGCAGGGAATGAGACCCCCGGAGCAGCAGGGTCGGCCTCGGCCGGGGTGCTGGGGCTGGCGCAGGGTGGAGCAGGGTGTGGGATGCCAGAGAAGGGCTTGCCAGGAAAATGTCATCTCGTTGCACAAAACGTGCTCCTCTCCTGCTCCCCTCCCGCAGCAGCAGCAGCTCAAGAGCTTCTCACCCAGGTTAAGTCAATATTGCCACATTGCTGCCTCTGCCGAGGTGCTCGGCCCCACGGGAGGAGCTCCGTGGGTGTTTCAAGGGCTGGAAAGGAGCCAAGGGGACACATCTGAGTGGGTGTCCCGGTGGGGTGCAGCACCCTGGGGCTCAACATCCTCCCACGAGCCCCCCGCTGCCCTGCAGTGGGGCCCACACCTGCCTGGCAGCTCCCTGGGCACGGAGGGCTCCTGGCTGGCAGCACAGCCCTGCTGCTCCACGCTCAAGAGGCTCCAAGGAGCCGGTGGCACCGGGTCTGGATACCGGCACGGGGTGTGCCAGGCCGGGCAGCAGCAGGAGATGGGAGGGCACGGAGCACAGCAGGGACCGGCGGCATCAGCAAAGCCACCAAAAGGCTCATTTGCAAAATAAATGCCGCAAAAGCAACCCTGGCAGACCCCAACCGAGGAGGGAACCTCAGCACGGGGTGTGCGGTGCTTTGGGCAGGCACCAGAGCCTCAACGAGAGCTGCCAGCACCCCCAAACCACAGGCCCCCAGGTCCCCAAAAGCACCCTGTGTACAGAGGCTTTGTGCAGTGCCTCTGATCCCAAGCCAAGGTAAAGGCAGAGTGGCTGGGCAGTTTACATAAGACAGAGTTTTCCACTATGCTGCAGTTTCTCTCCGCCTGGTGTTTCACCCAGCAGCTGCAATTTTGCTGCTCTCAAGGGCATTTGCACACAAAAATTAGCCACACCAGAGATGCGGGGAGATTAGGAGGATTAAGGCTGCACAACTGGCGCAGGAGGAGATGGAAAGCAAACCCCTCTGGTAGGCAAAGGCATTTCATCCCTAAACCTCTGCTCACCTCCACACAGGGTTTAAGGAACGGGGCTCTAGGATGGTTCTGGAAGCTGGAAGAGGAGCAACCGGTCCTTTGAGCATCCAGAACATGTTGCTGCTAGAGATTGGGGGGGATTTAAAAGCACAAAAACCAGAAAGTGTTTCTAGTGCTGAATAAAGACGTGCAGAATTTCACGCAGTGAAATAAAAGCAGCTGGGCTGGGTTTCATCCCTCCTCACCTCCCTTTGTGTCGGGATCAGAGGGAGGAAGGGGATGCAGGTGCTGCCTGGGCAGGTTGCATGGGGATGCTCACAGCCTCTGAAGGAACCACAGCATATGCAAAATCCTCCTCCCAAGAAAAAGTAGGGGAGCACTGGTTTGCTCCTCGGCACGGGCAGGAGCCTGGCACTGAAGTGTGGCCACGGCAGAGAGCGTGGGATCCACAGGGATCCACAGCTCTTGGGGATCAGGTGAGTGGTTCCTACCCAGGGGACTCTCACAATCGATTTGGAAGTAGGAATGGAAGCTGGGCACTACGAAGACAAAGTCACACCCTCAGTTATAATAAAAATGGAGCTGGGGCCGCAGCTGGTGACAGGGAGAGCCCAGAAACAGCCCCAGGCAGAGCGGGGTCAGGCCCCAGCCCTGGTTCTGGCTGTTTGGGGGCTGAGCTGCTCCAGCCTCACACCAGCACCCCCAGCTGCCAACAGGGTCCGAGTTACATCCCACGGGACTCAATCCCAGCAGGACTCTGCCACCCCACTCCCACCAGATCCACCTTCAGCACAACCTTGGGCTCCTGTGAGTGTTTTAAATCCATCCTCACTCGCCAAAGGCTCCGACGTGCTTGGCTGGATGAGGCCACACAAAGTGCTGCTGCTTTGGGGGGTGACAGCCCGGCCCCTAGTGGGTTGGAGGCTCTGTGGGGCACTGGCTGTGGGTTCCAGCCTCACAGCTCAGCTGGCTCCTGATCACCCGGGAGGGGATGGCAAAGCCAGGCAGCACGGTCAGTGCCACAGAGCCTTCAGCAGGCTCAGCTCCTGCAGGGAAACTGCCTCTCAGCCCCAAAGGTAGCCAGGAGGACAAACCACGGCAGCTGGGGTGGAGGAGACCCCACAAACACACAGACACAGACAGACAGACAGACACACACACACACACACACTTGCCTTGCGCTGTCGCTGCCGGGACCCGCAGCCTCCCCGCGCCCCAGGCAGGCGCAGCCGGACCCAGGCGGGAATGTCCGGCCGGCCGGAGGGCTCTGCGCTCTTTAAGGGCGCCCTGGAGCACGGGAGATCCGGCACACGCAGGGGATCGGGATCAATAGGTCACAGCGTGCACTGACTTGCCCCCAGAACAAAAATCAACAGAGGATTTGGGGCTGGTGGGGAAGCTACAATCAGGGCTTTAATCCTGCATGGGCACAAAATCCCAGGATAAAAATGCCAGAGCTGGTCCTAATTGCTGACTGCTGTGTGCCTGTGCGAGCAAAACCTCTTAGGCTGCGGGGGGCCTGAGGGAGGCGTCTCAGTGCCTTATGGAGTCCTTTAGGTCGAACGGATCTGTAAGATCAAGTCCAAACACTCCCCCAGCACCATCATATTCGCCACTAACCCATGTCTCCAAGTGCCACATCCACACGGCTTTTGAGGTGGATGGTGACCCCAGGGATGGTGACTCCAGGGATGGTGACCCCACCGCTGCCCTGGGCAGCTGTGCCAGTGCCTGACCACCCTTTCAGTGAAGAAATTTTCCCAATATCGAAACCTAAACCTCCCCTGGCACAGCTTGAGGCCGTTTCCCCTTGTCCTGTCCCTGTTCCCTGGGAGCAGAGCCTGACAACCCCCAGCTGCCCCCTCCTGTCAGGGAGTTGTGCAGAGCCACAAGGTCCCCCCTGAGCCTCCTTTTCTCCAGGCTGAGCCCCTTTCCCAGCTCCCTCAGCCGCTCCTGGGGCTCCAGCCCCTTCCCCAGCTCTGTTCCCTTCCCTGAACACGCTCCGGCCCCTCCGTGCCTGTCTTGTGAAAGGCCCAGAGCTGCCCCAGGACTGGAGGTGCCGCGGCAGTGCCGATGCACCTGGAAGGAGCAGCGATGCTCCGAGCACCGGTCACCCCTAAGGACAGAGACCACCCGGGAGGAGCCGCAGCCACCCCCGTGACTGCCCCTCTGTGCCCACCACAGCCCCCTGAGCCCAGGGGCCCCTCGAGCTGCTCCCCACCTGCCCACCACACTCCAGGGGGTGTCAGGTTGACCCTGCACATCTGGGGGGTTCCAACCCTGCCGGGGCCCCTTTCGGGCAGGGCTGGAGCCGGGAGCGCGGGGCTCCACCAAGGCCAGGGGAGGATGCTGCGGGGTGCGGGGGGCGGGCCGGGCAGCGGCGGGCAGGAGGCAGGANAGGAGGCAGAGGCGGTGCAGCCCCGTCCCGCCTCCCGGCGGGGCCCGGCCCGGTGGCGGCGCAGAGGCTGCGGGCGGCGGCGGGGACGGGCAGGAGGAGCGCGGCGGGCGCCGTGCGGGGACGCGATGCACTCGCTCTTCAGGAAACGCAACAAAGGGAAATACAGCCCCTCCGTGCAGAAGAAGAGGTGAGTGACCCGGCCCCGGGCAGTGCCGCTCCTCCAGGGACGAGCAGAGCCGCCATCCCGGGGATCCCGTCCCGCAGCATCCCCCCCACTCCGCGCCGGGGCTTGGCGGAGCTGATCCCTCCCGCGGAGTGGGAACACTGCCGCGGAGCGGGAATCTCCCGAGGTGTGGGAATCTCCCGAGGTGTGGGAATCTCCCGAGGTGTGGGAACCCTCGAGGTACGAGAACCCCGAATTGTCGGCACCTTCCAAGGAGTGGGTACCCCTGGAGGTGCGGGCACCACCCGAGGTGTGGACACCCTTAAGTGTGGGAACCCCGCGAGGAGGGGGCATTCCCGAGGTGAGGAGCCCTGAACTGTGACATCCTCGAGGTGTGGGCACCCTCTGAGTGGTGGTAAAGCCCCTGACGTGTGGGAACTCCGGTGTCCCCCCCCTCGAAGTGTCAGCTCCTCCCCGAGCCGGGTCCGCATCTCCTGCGCCGGGTGTGGGCACAGAGGTTGTTTCTCGCAGTTCTCCCATCGCAGTAGCAGCAGCTCCAGCGAGCAGGTTCCTCCGCTTCCCAGGTGTGTGCTGGGTTAGATCTTAGGAAAAACAGTCTGGTTGTTCTCCACCTTCGCCCCCTGTTATTTGGTCCATCGTCGTTTCCTCGGCTGTCTCTGGTGGGGTGGGGACGGGTTTCTGTTGTACTGGTTGTTAAAAAAAAAAAAAAAAAAGCAGCGTGTTGAATATGCCCTGTGAAAGGTCACTGATAAAAGGGAAAAGGGGCAAAAAACCCCTCCCCGGGAAGGCTCAGCCTCTCGGGGCTGGACGGTGGACAGTCCCCAGCCCCTGCGCCGGGATGTTTTTCCAAAGAGGTGGATGTTGGGATTAATTCAGAAGCGTGTCCTGTGTTTCCCAGAGGAGCTGCAGGGGCTGTGGAGCGTGTGGAGTGCTCCAAGATTCTGAGTGATTCGAGGGTTCAAGATCCAAGCCCGTGGCTTGTTCATCCCCTTCCATCCCTCTCCAGTCCTGGCTGGTGGACTCGGAGCAGCCGCCCTATTCCCAAAAATCCTCCTTTGGGAAGGAAACTGGGGAGCTGATGCTGGGGCTGAGGCGCCTTCGAGGACCCAGAAAGGAACCAGTCAGCCCAGAAGGTGCCCACATTTTCCAAGCAGGGAGCCCGTGGCTGCTCCCTGCCCGCGGGAGCAGGGCTGTGGCGGTGGGAGGGTGTTCCCCGCCAGGGGAGGCTCTGCCCGCTGCTGCCCTGGCACAGGGGATTTGCCGAGCTCCCTCTGTCGGGGCTGTTGAGGCTCCCGCTCCAGCCCTGGGCAAGGCTCCCCCGGCAGCCCGGCTGGCTCGGCAGGGCCGCCCAGGCTCCGGCTCCCAAAGCCCGGGGCACGCTCTGCTGCCAGATCCTGCCCCGGGGAGAGCAGGCAGGAGGAGGCGGGGGTGGCACGGAGCCCTCTGAGGCTCCGCACCTCCCCGATGGCCCCGGCGTGCCCGTGGGTGAAGGATGGTGCCGATACCCAGGCGCACTTCTGAGCTCCGGAGGTGTTGGTGGGCGGCTCAAAAGTGAGAAACCCCGCGCCTGGGCTGGCAGCGCAGGACTCCGAGAGCGTCAGGGTGCTGTGAAGCAGGAGGAGACAGACCTGCTGGGAGCGGGGTGCCCACCCTGGGGCTGTGGCCGGGGTGCCCACGCTGCGCTCCGAGCGCTGCCAGCCCTGGGTACCCCGTGCTCTCGCCACCCGCCGGCGGATGGGCTCAGGAGGGAAGAAACTTCCCTCCGCCGCCCTGCCTGGAGCCCAGCGGCCCTGGGCAGGTGCCAAAGCACCTCCGGAGGCTGCGGGCCAGGCTGAAACTTCTGTTTTTCTGGCTGGTGATGGCTGAGGAAGCAGCGCAGGGCTGTGCCCGGGGCCTCCCTCCCTCCCTCGCTGCGCCCCGGCTGTCCGTGCACACCTCGGGGAGAGCTGTGCTTATTAGCCCCAATTTGTTAATTCCTGCCTTGGAGTTTACAAACATCTGTGAATCCAGGGAACACTCCCGCCGTGTGGAAACAGCCCCACCATCAAGATGGGGAAGCCGGTGCCCGACCGGTTGAACAACTCGCTGGAGGAGCATTGCGAAGAAGCGAGGAGCTCCTGCCCCGTCCCCTGCTCCAGGCACTGCCAGGCTCCCAGGCGGCTCCCGCCCTGCTCTGCTGCCAGGAAAACACAGCAACACTCCTAAAATCAACCGCCCGCCCCCGCCGTCAGCAGGGACCGGGATTTCGACACGGCGGGAGCCCGGCCTCATCCCGCGCCCCGCGAGGGGCTGCACCTTGGGCAGGGCTCGGTGCCAGGGCGCTGCCCGAGACGGAGCCTCCAGAGCACCGGGGCACAGGGCAAGGACCCAGCACCGGTTTGGCAAGAGTGAGGGGCGCTGGAGCGTGTCCTGCCAGCCCCGGAGCCAGGGCCACGAGCTCAGCTGAGTGAGGCAGGGGTTGCCCAGGGAACATCGGCCGGCAGCAGGACAGAGCCTGGAAAGGAGCCATGGGAGCCTTGGTGGCTTCCTCAGCCTCGGGACAAAGCCTGCCCAGGATGGGAACATCTCAGTGAGCAGCACTGGCACCCAAGCCAGGTGCTGCAATATCCGCATGAACAACTCTTTGTCCCCCTGGGTGTGACAGCCACCGTGTCCCAAGCCCAAAGTGGCCCTCAGCCTCCCAGCCAGCAGCACCAGGGTCCAAGGCTCTCCTTAGGAGTGTCTGCTGCAGCTCTGTGGTCTCTGCCTGGGCTCGTGGGCTCCAGGCTCAGTAGCCATCCCCACCCAGCCCCAGGCATCTCCCTGCCTTGGCTGGGGATCCTGGAGGATGATGGTGACAATTCTCTTGTCTCGTGGACTTGGTTGTTTTATTCTGCTCTCACCCCGGTAACGTGAGGCCCTGGGAGTTCAGCCATGACCACGGAGCTGTTACATGGATGTGTCCCTGGAAGGGAAGGCACAAGCCTTGAACAGAGCCATAGTGTGGGGGAAAATCATCACCCTCCTTCCACATCATCTTCCTCAAACACTTGCCACGCTTAGAAAACAGGAGGTTGGCTTCTTCTTTGGATAGTCCAGGCTTGGCAGGAAGAAAACAGTGGTGAGGCCCTGGCACAGGGTGCCCAGAGAAGCTGTGGCTGCCCCTGGATCCCTGGCAGTGTCCAAGGCCAGGTTGGATGGGGCTTGGAGCAGCCTGGGATAGTGAGATGTGTCCCTGCCCATCTAATTCAAACCATTTGATAATTTTATTATAAAAACCAGTTCAGCCTTCACAGCTGCTGCAGAAACTCTCCCTGCTGCCAGCAGGAAAGTTGTTCATCCTCGGGGTCCTCGGGGTGAGAGCACCCACCCAGGAGTGCTCCCAGCCCTGCAGACCCTTACCAGTGTCTCTGCCCGTGTGAGAGGGGTGCAGGCAGCTGGGCCAGCTCTGCCTGCAGGGCTGGCACCCATTTCCAGAGGCTGTTTGGGAGGGCTGGAGTCAGCAGCAGGCCCAGACAGCAGGTGAGTCAGGAGCTGCTCTGTGCTGAGGGCGGAGCGAGCCTCCCATTGCCCGCCCTATTTCTGCTCTCATTTCCATGCACATTACAATAAATATCACCATTCCTGTGAGGGAAGATAAATACACCTGGAACAGGCTGGGCTGAGCACAGCAACCCTGCTGTCCAGCTACACCCTGACGTGGGCAGCCTGACAGAACTCTGCTCTGAGTTTTCAGCCAGATCCTAATCTCTCCCACACCTGAATTACCGTCGCCAGAGCCCAGCCCTTGTGCCCTCTACCCTGCCACAGTTTCACTCCAGTGTCATTAAAAGCAGCGTGAGAGAATTTCATGTAGTGGGAGCTGTGGCTTGGGGAGCTTTAGGGACGTTTATAGCTCTGTGCTGGGGCCTTCTGGAGGATTCGTGCAGTTTAATCCCCCCTGAAATCTGGCCTCCAGCAGCAGGGCTGACATGGGAGAGTTTTTTATGCAGTCTGTATAAATGGACATTGCATGGGGATGGAATTGAGAGCAGCAGTGGGTGGCCACTGCCTTGTGTGCTAATTGTCCATGCCAGTGGTGGGATGCAGTGAGCAGGACCAGGATCTTTGCTCAGACCCCATCCTCAACCAACTCCCCTGGCCCTGGCCAAGCCATCCCACCAGGAGAGGCCTCTGGGATGGGAAGGTTTCCTGACAGGAGAGCAGCATCGCTGGGCAGGACAGAGCCCTTCCCATTAACCCTCCCAGCAAGGATCTGGTTCATGGCACAAGCTCCCAGCAGGAGCCTCCCAGGGACCTCGGTCAGCTGGAGCGATTGAAACTTCAGGAGTGTCTAAACATCCTCCCTTGGAGAGATTAAGGAAACAGCCTCCTTGTTTGGAAAAAAGGAAACTTGAGAAATCAAAGGGATTTTCTACCACCTGCCAGCAAGAACAAGACCTTTGGACATCCTGGAGATACTGATCTCAGGGAGGTTTGCTCTAAAAACTGCTCTGGCCAGTGAGGGTGCAACCTAATGAGAAGACAGAAAGAAAAAGGAATAGAGGAAAAAAAGCAAAGTTTTCATGTCACAATAATTATCATAATATTTGTCTGTTGAGAACCTCTCTTAATAAAAAACCCCAACAAATCACTACTAAAATACTAAGAAGAATCACCAAAACCCTAACAAAACAGAGGAAAGAAAAACCTGAACCCTAAAAAACCCCCCTAAGCCTTCAGAAATACCCGAACCCCTCTGAAACAAAGATCCTGAGATCAGAATTGAGGTACATGGATTAAATGCTGTCTGCCACGGAGCAGCTGCTTCCTCCTGGCCCCCAATCTGGGAGAAACCCCAAACCCCACTCCCATTCCCCATGGGAATGACCTGGGGTCCTTCACTCCAGCCAGGCAATGGCACTGACAAAAAACAACTCTTCTGCCGAGCACAGCTTTCCATGAGAGAGATCATTTTTTCCTTCCTGACCAGAGAATGTTAAAGTTCTCCAGAAATGGCAAAGCCAGTTTTTCCAGGCTTTTATTTTTTTTTTCACCTCTCAAACAAAGCCTTATCTATTCCAGCAGAGCAGCTCTGCGTTTCCCCCCTCTGCTGCAGCCTCGCAGGGGCCGTGCCCTGGGCACCTTCGCTGCTGGCTCTGCTCAGCCTCGTGTGTGCTGCCCATCCCAGCTGGGCTCTGGCCAAATCCTGCCCTTCTCCCTCCCCAGCTCTGCTCCGTGCTCCAGCCATCCCCCCCTCCCCGCCTGGTTTTTGGCCCTGGCTTCCCTTTGTCTTACCCTGCCAGTAGCTCTGCTCCAAAGCCTGGATGCATCCATGGCCCTTCCCAGCAGCTTCCCAAAAGAGCCACGTCCCATCAGCCCCATCCAGATGCTTTTCCTGGGACAGCCGAGGCTTCCTGACTGCTTTGCCCATCAATTTGTGCTTCTCCTGCATGGACTCATGGAATGGGGTGGGTTGGAAAGGAGCTTCAAGCTCATCTCATCCCACCCCTGCCATGGGCAGGGACATCTCCCACTGTCCCAGGCTGCTCCAAGCCCCGTCCAACCTGGCCTTGGACACTGCCAGGGATCCAGGGGCAGCCACAGCTGCTCTGGGCACCCTGTGCCAGGGCCTGCCCACCCTCCCAGGGAACAATTCCTTCCCACCCATCCCTGCCCTCTGGCAGTGGGAAGCCATTCCCCTTGTCCTGGCACTCCACATCTTCCCCCTTGCAGCAGATGAAGGGCACAGGGAAGCCAAACTCCTCCATCCCCTGGTGTGGAGGTTTCAGCCAGGCTTCAGCGTTCCCTGTTTGACATCCCCTGGATGCAGGGACTGTGCTCCTCCTCTGGTTTATCCACACAGACCCAGCTGTGAGGGGACAGGTGGGTGCTTACCAGGGCTGACGTTCTCACATCAGGGATGTCCAGGCTGGTTGATGAAGTGGCACCAAAGTGATGAGCATGGAGAAATAAATACACAAATAAGAGAGATCTTAACGAGAGGTTCCCATTCTCTCTTAATTCTCTGTTTATTCCTGCACACCTGTTATCCCTGCATTCCCAGCAGCAGTGGGATGAGGGGAGCACACATCACGCTCCCCACTCAGGGCAGGATGGGGTGCACAGGAGCAGCCCCCCAGCGTTGCAGGTTTGAGATGCAGCTCCCATGGGAGTTTTTTATGAGAGTTCCCTGTCCCACAGCCTCAGCTGGTGACTCTCACATAAACCACAGAGGTGGAGAGAGCAAACAGCTTCTCTGGTGCGTCAGGAGGGCCGAGCCATGCCCACATCACATCCCAGCATGTCCTTGCTTGCTCCAAGTGAGGCTGCATTTCTTTTGCCTGGTCACCCAGATACTGCACATGAGAGCAGCAGTTTCTGGATTACTGCAAACCATCCCTTCCAACAGGGAATTCCATTCTCTGCCCTCCCATTCCCCCAGCGCCCTCAGCTGCTCGCAGTCCCTGCAGTGATGGAGAAGGGATGCCACCGTCCCTGGCTGCCAGGGGGCTGGAGGGTGGCTCTGCCCCTGGCCCTGGCTTCCCGGAGTCATGGAGAGGGCGGGAGGTGGGGAGGGGTGTCCAGGGGCAGCACCCCCGGCGCGGGAAGGTGATGACAGGGATGAGGAGAGCTTCTGGCTCGAATCTCAGAGAAGGGGACGAGGGGCTCCTCCTTGCCCGGACACAACATCCCCACCCACACCGGCCCGGCACAGCCGGTACTGAGGGGGAGGGTCAGGGCCGGGGTGTTGCACTCGCTGCTCCCAGCACCTGAGGTCAGTTCTGCCCATGCAAAGGGAGCACAAAGGCTGGGCCGAGGCTCCAGGCTCAGCTCTGCCAGACCGGGTCAGCAGCAGCAGCTCAGGAAGCCGGGGCTGAACCACAGCCACGGATCCAAAAAATCCCTGGCTTTGCTTTATTTCCTCCCTACAATTCAGAGGTTTCAGTCAAAACTAGAACTAGAAACACCCCAGACTTCTTCTGGGTTTTGGGATGGTTTTCCCCATCCATGCTGTAGATCCACTGAAACCCTGAAGACCCATCCTTGGACTTGCTGGAGTCACCAAGGTAGGGCGCAAGGAGAGGAGCCAGAAAGAGCTTCCAGCTCTTCCCCAGCTCGGTGCAGCTCAGCTCCCGGCTCTCACAGAGAAGCATCCCAGGCTCCCACCTGGATAATGAACCTCTCCCACCCTCCAAGCTCAGGTGGCCTCCAGGTCATGGGTGGGAGGTGAGGAAGGCTCCGTGGTGGCCGCAAGCTCTGCCAGGATGCAGGAGATGCCAGCTCTGAGCAACCATCACCCCAAGACACCCAAACACATGCAGCACGTTTCAGTCACCCACTGCAAACCACTGATTCCAGCTGACGTTTGCCCTGGTTTCTCTGGGATGATGAAGGTTGGAAGAAACCCCAAAGTGGATTTTGAGGAGCTGCTTCTACCACTGGACCAGGACCCAGCCACCCACATCCCATCTCCCAGTGCACCCTGCAACCTCCAGCTGTGGTTATTGAACACAGAATGAGAATCATCCTTGGAATTACTGCAACCATGGCTCCCAACAACCCCTTCCCTGGCTCCTCTGCCCAGGAATGCCCACTGGGTTCATTGCTGTTGATGCAGGAGGTGCCAGGCAGGCAGCAGCCACAGTGACGGGCACAAACCTCTGAGTACCATCCTGATGATGCAGTTTCTATAAAAAGAAAAAAATCAGTGTAAACCATGCCCATACCAGAACTTCCCAGGGAAGTGTGAACTTTCCTGGAGCTGTTGGATGCCACAAGGCTCCTGCAGCCTGGGGCAGGTTTGAGGTAGGGAGCAACAAGCCCAGAGCTGGGGTTTGGTTTGTTCTGCTGCACTGAAGTGACAGCACACAGGGCAGGCAGGAACAGGTCCTGAAACTCAGCACCAGCATCCTGGGGGAGCTGAAGCTCCAGTCCTGGGGTCAGTTCTGGGCCCTCACAACACTGAGGGGCTGGAGCGTGTCCAGGGGAGGGAACAGAGCTGGGAATGGGCCTGGAGCCCCAGGAGCAGCTGAAGGAGCTGGGAAAGGGGCTCAGCCTGGAGAAAAGGAGGCTCAGGGGGGACCTTGTGGCTCTGCACAACTCCCTGACAGGAGGGGGCAGCCAGGGGGTCAGGCCCTGTTCCCAGAGAACAGGGACAGGAGGAGAGCAAACAGCCTCAAGCTGTGCCAGGGGAGGCTCAGGTTGGATATTGGGAAAATTTCTTCATGGGAAGGGTGGTCAGGCACTGGCACAGCTGCCCAGGGCAGTGGTGGAGTCACCATCCCTGGAGGGATTGAAAAGGTGTATGGATGTGGCACTTGGGGACGTGGGTCAGTGGTGGCCTTGGCAGTGCTGGTTGGACTCGATGTACTTAGAGAGCTTCTCCAACCTTTACAATTCCATGGTTCCACCTGGGGCTGCAGGAACTCTCTGTGCCACGAGCCAGCACTGCTGGGATGCTGGTGCTCCCCAGCCAGCCCTGCTGTCCCCAGCCAGCCCTGCTCCTCCTCTCCAGCTGCTCCAGCAGCAGGTGACACTTCCAAGTGCCATATAGAGATTAATTCTGCCACCACATAACGAGGTCATTAAGGCTCCTATTAAGGTGGTTGGGACTGGACTGAGCCAGCCCTTGGTTTAAGCCCAGATGGCAAAGCAGCACAGCTGGGGCACCCCAGCCTTGCCAGCAGCCTCAGCTCCCCGTGGCTGCGGGGATTTGGGGAGCACACCCTGCTCCTGCCTCTGGTCAGGGGTGGGAGGGCTGCGGGCAGTGCCTGGCACGTGGCCCCTGGAGCTGGTCCTGGCACGCTGCAGCCTCTCCTGCAGCCAAAGTGACAGCAAGGAGATGAAATGTTTAAAATAACCCCAGCAATGCAGAAGCTGCGTCACGGGTTGTTCTGCCTCTGCTCCAGCTCCGCTGTCCCTGCACTTGGATGGGAATATTTGGGCTGGCCCTGCACCCTGCCAGCCTGGCCAGTGTCAACCTGGGAGCAAAACCAGTGCCCAGCACAGCAGAAAGCACTGAAAGAGAAGCAGCGTGTGTGATCCCATCCCTGTCCTGGGTTTAACGTGTGAATAACTCCTTGCAGAGAAGGATGCCCTGAGCATAGCACAGAGGGGCACAGAGGGGCACAGAGGGGCACAGAGGGGCTGCAGGCCAGGGCTGCCCATGGACAACAGCCTCAAAGGGGCCACCTGCCCTGTGGGCATGGGGGGCCAGGGCCGCCCTGCTGCTCCAGCTCCTCTATTTCCACACTGGACCCCCCTTCCCAGGCCCAGGGTGGGATTGTTGGGGTGTCTGTGCAGGGCCAGGAGCTGATGATCCTTGGGAGTCCCTTCCAGCTGAGGATATTCTGTGATTCTCTCCCTGTCCCTGCAAACAGCTCTTTTCTTCCTCGCTCTGAAGCCGAGGGAGGCTCAGGCATCACTCCCACTCCCACCCGTGGGAGATACCACGTCCCTCACCCCCCACCCCGTCCTGGCCCAGCGGCCGAGTATTTTGGAAAGTGCTGGAAAGGCAGCAGTGAGTCACGCACAGCTGCAGTGCCTGGCAGGCTCGGCTGGCCCCCGGCCCCCCCCGGGGTCACGGCACCCCGCGGGCACCCCCGGGAGCTGTGGCCGGCTTTGCGGGGTGACGAGCCCCCCCTTTCTCTCCGCAGCATCTCCAGCAAAGAGCTGACCGAGCTCATCGAGCGCCTGCAGAAAAATGCTGACCAGGTGGAGAAAAACATCGTGGAGACCGACTCCCGAATGCAGAATGTAAGCAGGGCACGGTCCCGCCCTCACGGGCTCCTGCCAGCAGCCCCGTCTCCCCTCTGCCTCCTGCCCCAGCCCTTCGCACTCCCCGGGGTCCCCCCTCTCCCCCATGGCACGGGTGGGTGGCTGCCCTGCACTCTGATGATCTGCAAGGTGGGATGTTGGGGTCCCCCCGCTCGTGGGAACAGGGTGGGAAGGTGTAACAGGCAACAGGGCCCCAAAATTCCCCCCTACCCAGGGGGGTAGTGCTGTGCAGAGTGGGGATGTGCACCCCAGCAGGGAGCTGGGATGGAGGAGGAGAGGCCTGAACCATCCTCCTCTTCCCAAAGGACGCATCCCAGGGTGATGCAGCTCTCCAGCCCTTCCTCAGCAGGCCAGGTTGGATGGGGCTTGGAGCAAGCTCATCGAGTGGAAAGGTGTCCCTGCCCATGGCAAGGGCGTTGGAGCCAGATGGTCTTTAAGGTCCCTTCCAACCCAAACCATTCCACGATCCTGAGATAGGAGAGGGGAAAGTAAAACACATCCCAGGGGGACGGGGGATAGCAGAGCTCCTGCCCACCTCCAGTGCCAAGGGAGAGCGGGGTGGGATGACCTCTCGGGCGCCGCTTGTGTGACCCCTCCTCCTGTCCCCGGCGCAGGACCTGCACAAGATCAAGGCGTGCCAGCTGGCGCAGTACAAGGAGCTGACGGCACAGAAACTCTCCGAGTCCGACAAGCTGCTCTACGTGCTGGATGGGGACGCGGCCGTGGCCCGGCACATGAAGCACCCCCAGGGGGACATGATCACAGAAGAGTGAGTGCCACGGGGGACACCTGTCCCCAGAGCCCTTGGACGGGGGGAAGCCTCTCCAGGGGCTCTGCTCAGCTGCTGCCTGCAGTGAGGGGGTCACCATCCCAACTCCCATTAGGGCGTGTGACCCCCACCCTCCTGGGCACATGGGGTGTGAGATGATGGCAGTGTGGCAGGGTGGCACCTGCCCGCTGTGCCCCATGCTCTGCTCCAGGTCCTGCCCTGAGCTCACAGCCATGGGAGCAGCCCCCGGCAGAGGACGGAGCACAGGAACCTCTGCCCTCTCCCTGCTCAGCCACTGCACAGCCCAGCTGCTGCCAGCCGGCCTGGGCTCTACCCTAAGGACAGCCCACTGTCCATGGGGGCCTGGCAGAGGATCACCTACACCCACCAATGCTCATGCCAGCCCATGCCCACGTCCTGCATCCCACCCTCACCTTTCTCTTCCCGCAGCATCCGGCAGCTGAAGGAGCGAGTGGCAAACCTGCGTGTGAAACACGACCAGATCTACAACTTCCCCCTGCAGCACATCGAGCCCCAGGTCAACTGGTCAACAGTGATCGAGGAGAAACAGGTACCAAGGGGTCACCAGTGTCACTGCCTGGCCAGCAGCACCAGCTGGGCAGGAACTCCTGCAGCTCCCATGAAGAAACTGGCTCTTGTATAACGTCTGGGCAGCTCCATACTGGGAGCAGCAAACAGCTGGGAGGCAGGGGAGGGGCAGAGCTGATGGGACAAGGCCAGGGGCTGTGGCACCAGGAGTCAGGGCTCGAGGTGGCACCGGTCCTGGCCTCAGCGTCCCCAGTCACCGCCTGCTTTGGGTTCTACTCCACTGCCCTTATTTTTTATTTTATCCCACTCCCTACACTCTTCCAGCCAGAGAAGGGTTAAACCCCCAAAACTGGTTTTCCCATGGCTGCCCTCCTGCACAGCCGATTTCACCCACACACTCCTGGGGCATCCATACACTGCAGACCCCAGAGCCCACCCAAGCCCAGCTCCATGGCCACCTCCAGGAGGAGCTTCCTAGGTCTGGGCAGCCTCCCCCCACTCCCCCCAGCACTCACCCCAACTCCTGTGCACCCCAGGACGCGCTGAGCAGCAAAGGCTTTGGGACTGACCTGCCGCTGGTCAACAGCCAAGTAGAAGAGCACAACATCTTCCACAACGAGGTCATGGCCATCGGGCCACACATCGTCAAGGAAGGCAGCAAGGTCAGCTCTCCTGCCGCTCTCCCACTGCCCTGCAGGGTCAGCCCTGCCCCGAGCCGTGGATGAAGGGGTGTCCCACCATCCACGGTGCTGCAGCCCCAGAGCAGGTTTGGATGGCTGCCCAGATCCACTCCCAACCTCAGAGCCCAGCATCACACACTGGCTCTGGCTCTACAATGAGGCAAATCCCATAAACTCGCATCCCCTTCCAGCCTAAACCCACATCCCTCTGCACCCTCGAGCCCCTGTCACCGCTCTCCAGATGCCGCTCCTAACCCCTGCCTTGCTTCTCCTCCAGGAAAACATGAGCGACTTCCAAGCCAAATACCAGAAGCTGCTGGTGAGATCCTCTGGGGTCCTGGGGAAGAACCCTCCTGGAGGGGTCCCTTGTGGGGGTGGCCGGGCACCCCTGGGGGACCCACAGAGAGGAGCTTTGGGCTGAGCTCTCCCTGTGCCCCGCAGACCGGCTCCCAGCAGCGGCAGCAGGACCTGAACTCGCTGCAGGACTACATGCAGCGCTGCACCAACAAGCTCTACTGGCTGGATCAGCAGGCCAAGGACAGGACCCATTACGACTGGAGCGACCACAACCTGGACTACCCCAGCCGGCGCCGCCAGTACGAGGTCCGTGCTCTCCCGGCAGCCCGGCCCCGCTGCGGCTGGTGCCGGGCGAAAGGGAGCGGGGCACAGGGCCAGGGGAGCTGGATGGGGGCAGGAACTGTTCCTTCCCCCGTGCCTCTGCCTCCCCCAGCCCATCATGAAGGGCTTTGAGATGTCCAGCTGATAGTACAGGGGTAGTGAGGTTAATCCTTACCTCTGCCAAAGATAACGTGATGGGGAGGCGTGACGGCTCCCTCAGCCTCCTGTCCCTTATCTCAGCGCTGGCTTGGCAGGAGCCACATCTTTAGCAACATCTGCAAGGGAAGGAGAAGTGAAAGCTGCAGTGGGGGAACATCACACTTTGTCTTGTGGAGCTGCTCAGCCCCAGACTGCAGCCAGGGTCCCCTCCCTTTGCGTGGGGATCAATATCTCGCCTCTCCCCATCCAGAACTTCATCCACCGGAAGCTGGAGGAGAAGGAGGAGGCCATCAACAAGCTGCACGCTGATGGGGATCAGCTGCTGGCCCAGAACCACCCCGGGAAGAACGCCATCGAGGTGAGCACCAGGGACGGGTCCCAGCTCCCACCCACCCTGGAGCATGGGGGACTCGCCCAGCCCTTCTCCAGAGTGGGACCCAGTGCCAACACCACTCGTGACTTTAGTTCCTGAGATGCCAAGGGGGAAAAAGCCTCCTTCACCTGCAGGTGTGTAAACACCACTGGAGGGGCGAAGATAAATCTAAGGAGCTCTTCCCATCTTCCTCATTCCTGTGGCAATTACCCCGTGCCCACCTGGAGAGGATAAATTAGGGTGGAACCCTTCCCTGTTTGGTGGGAGGATGGCCACAAGGATTTGCCATCTCCACACAGCTGGGATCATCCCAGCCTTGGGTATTCCCATCCTAGATTCCCCCTGAGAGCATCTGGGTGGCTCCAGAGGCAGCCAAAGAGCTGCTCACTCAGGATGGCAACTGGGACTTCCTGCTGGGCAGCTCAGGATGCCCCCTGCCACGGGGGTCCCGCTGATGTCCCCCTCCCACCCCTGCACTCCAGGCTCACATCGAGGCCGTGCACGCCGACTGGAAGGAGTACCTGAACCTGCTGATCTGCGAGGAGAGCCACCTGAAGTTCATGGAGGACTTCCACAAGGTACCACATCCCTGGGGGCAGCGAGCTGTTGGAGCCTGGAGAGCAGGTGCTGGGTTGCAGGAGATCCTAGAGTACAAAAATTCCTGCTGTTCTGGAAATTGGGTAGAAGAGATCCTAAACCCAGGATTGGAGTGCTCTAAACCCAGGGTTTTTAAGGCTAGGAGAGCACCTTGAGCTGATAGGACACAAGTCACCATTGCTCAGGCACCAAAGGTCAGTGATTGCTTGGCCAAAGCATGACTTGCAGAGAGCTTCTGCTCCAGCACTGAGTTTCGTGAGGCACAGTTTGTGCCAGCATCCTTGTCCCCAGGATGGCAGAGATCCCTCACCCCCAAACAGGGCATCGGGAGACCTTGCATGCTCCACTGGGAAGCAGAACAGGTCCATGTAGGAAATCACAGCTGCCACCAGCAGAGCTGCCCCCCGGGGAGCCCGGCACAAGGGCTGAGTGTCCCAGCTGAGCGGGGCAGACAGATGTCTGCTGGATAAATGGCATCCGACAGCCAGGGAGGCTCTGCAGGGAGCAGGTCGGGCTGGATTCTTCTCCCACAGCCTGGGCGTGTTCACCACCCGATGAGTCTCTTGCCAAAGCTGAGCTGTGGTGCCCAGCCCAGGCAGTGCCTTCCGTGGGGATCTGCCAGAACAGCTGCCCCAGGGGATGGTTTGTGTGTGGAAGGGCTTGGCTCTCCCTTCTCCCGGCGCTGGCAGTGGAGGCACCACACACCGAGGTGATGCTGTCCCAGTGGAACAGCACTGAGGGCAGGGAAAGGTGGGATTTAACAACTCTGCATGGAATAAGCTGCTCATGGTTCTTGTTTCCTATTATCTGATGTCCTGAGCAAGGGAAATAGTGATCCCTTGCCTTTCTCCACATATTCTGGGTGTCCAGATGCGCGGAGTAGCTCCTGCTGGCTGTGTGAAGACCATGGAGGGTCTGCTCCGTGTTTCAGCAGGACCCTCTCTCACGAGAGACTTTCCCTTTCTGCAGTTTCAGAAGGACACTAAGGATGCTCAGGAGCTTTTGAAGAAGGTGGATACAGACCTGGACCAAAAGTTCAGCCCGGAGTTCAAGGACAGATACCAGCTGGAGTCTCTCCTCCGGGAGCTGGATGTGAGTGTCTGCGGGCAGGACTGCAGGGGAGGCAGCAGCAGGAACCACTGTCCCCATGGCACTGGCAGAGGGACGTCCCCGCCCGTGTGGGCACCTGGCCCAGCTTTCTCCATGGGGAGCAGCAGGGCCGTGCTGCTACTTCCCCGTGCCTGGCCTTCCCCCGGCTCTTCCTTCCCCCCTGGCTAGAGATTGCCTCTCCCCTAGCAACGTAATTGCTCACTGGGCTGGTTTTTATTTGTTCTCTCATTGAGTTAGCTCTCGTTAAGGGTGGGAGCATAATTAGACCTGCTGCCAGAGGAGGTTGTGGAACTCGCTGTGCTGCAGTGAGCTGGGCTGGAGATCACCCACTTGGAATGGGCTGTGCTGAGCCTGAGCATGAGCCTAAGCCTAAACCCAAGCCCAAACCCAAGCATGCTGCAGCAGGCCCAGCTGATACAGGTGTCCCGGGACAGCTGATAGCTCTTCCCGGGAGCTGTCCCCTCTCCTCCTGCGTGCTACATCCCACTCAACATCTCGGGAATCTCCACCTTCAGGGCAAGAAATAGAACAGCTGCTGGCGAGCCTTGTGACAGGGCTGCACTCAGAGCTGGGAGTGGGGCTCTCCACCGACACACAGGCACGCAGGTGTGGGCCATGCACCAGGGAGCCCAGTCACTGCACGCCGGCATAGCAACCCCTGGGCACAGTGCCAGTCCTCAGCCTGGCTGCAGAAGGAGGCAGGAGAGTGCAGGAGCACTTGGAGCAGGGACACGGGGCTGCAGGAGGAGCCTTCGGTAGCACGAACGCAGGAGAAGCCGCAGTCTGTCCCGGCTGCGTGGGAACGAGCTCCTCGCTGGCTGCGAGAGCCCAGGAGTTCGTCCTGCCCCTGTTCTCCTACTGGTTCTTGTTGTTGCCCCGTGCCAGGACCAGGAGAAGGCCTTGGACAAGTACGAGGCGGTGGTGAGGTCGCTGCAGGAGCGCAGCCAGCAGGTCCTGCCCCTGCGCTACCGCCGCCAGCCGCCGCCGCAGCCCATCCCCGTGGAGGCGCTCTGCGAGTACGAGGGCGAGCAGGTACCGCCATCCCCGCGCCAGGGGCGAGCGGGGGGCTGCCGGGACCAGGGGGCACGGGAAGGGAAGTGGCACTGCGGGAGGGAGCAGGTTTTTCCAAGCCGTGGTGGCTCCTGCAGGGGGAACAAGGCAAAGGTCGCCCTCGCCCCAGTGGGAAGAGCAGGTTTTGCAGCGGAGGAGCGGGAGGGGTCTGGGGGAAACGCGGCCTCCCTGCCTCTCACACACCCTCGGGACGTTGCGACAGCACGGCTCTGTCACATTCCCACGCTCCCGGTGCTGATGTCCCGGCCTGTTCCTGACCAGAGGGACACCGCCCCACCACCGGCCATTCCCAGGCCACATGCCCTCATCGCCACCAGCACCGTGCCAGTCTTTGCAGGGCTGAGTAGCTGGCCAAAGGGATGGGACAGCAGAGCCGGCAGCCACCACGGGAGTGGCAGGGGTGGGACAGGAGCCAGCGGCTCCAGCTGAGTCAGCTGCCGGCTTCTCCGAAAAGGAAAGCGGAGCACAGCCCTGGAAACGCCTCCTCATCTCTGCCCGAGTGGGAATTCGCTCGCCGTGGCTGTCGCAAGAGGCATGGCTCGGTGCCTGGAGGCTGCGGGCAGGGAGGAGCAGGCACATGAGTTTCTGGCAAGGGGCAGGCTCTCGGAGAAGCCGGGAGAAGGGATCGGGGCTGTGCCGGTGCTGCCTCCCCGCCGTTCCTGCCGTGCTGCTGTGACCGGTTCCTGTCCCCCAGGGCCAGATCAGCCGCGGAGCCCACTACACCCTGCAGAGGAACAGCGGAGACCTTTGGGAAGTGGCCGACAGCGCAGGAGACACGATCAGCGCCCCCGGGGTCTGCTTCATGATCCCCCCGCCCGACCCCGAAGCAATAGCCCTGGCAGACCAGTACGTGTCCCCCGGCCTTGGGCGGGACCATCCCACTGCCCCTCCGGCCTTTCCCTTCCCCGGCCCTGCCTCCAGCGCTGCAGCCCCGTCTGCCACCCCAGGGCTCCTGCCCCGATTCCCACAGTGAAGCTCTGCCTTCTGGAACAGCCTCAGGCTTCCTCCAGAAGGGATTCCTGCCCCTTCCTGCTTGCCCACAAGATCCCACCTGGCAAAGGGGGGCTGGCTCAGAGCCACCTACATCCCCCCTGCTCTGGGGGGCCATTATGGCATGGGGAGCTGCCCACCCCTCCCTACCAGGCAGGTACCGGCCTGGCTGCATCTCCCCTGTTCTAATGAAGACACTGCTCTACCCCAGCATGGGGTGAAGGTGTTTTTTCCCCCACCTGTTTCATGGCTGCCTCGAGGGAGCAGCCCCCACAACCCCTCCAGAGCTGGAGCTGCTTCCTGGAGCAGCGCCGGGATGGTGACGGGGTGATGGAGAGGCTGAGGGTCTGACTGACCTCCTGATGTCCTGTTTTGCAGAATTGCCAAGCACTATGTGACCGTGAAGGAGAAGACCAACAACTGCAAGAACGTCCTCCAGCAGCGCTATGAGGGGCTGAAGGCAGACAGCATCGGAGGTGAGGGGCGGGAGGGCAGCCTGGGGCACAGAAAGGCTTGAGCTTAGGTGGTGGAGCATCTTACGGGGTTGTTCCCATCTCCTGAGGGTCCTGGGGACAACAGTGCTGGATGGGTGCAGGGGCAGAGCAGCCAGGCTGTGGTCACAGCAGGCCAGGCTCGGGGAGTGCAGTGGGATGAGGGTTTGGCACTCACCAGGGGAACTGAGCCCACACCCAGCTTCCAGCCAGCTTTAATCTGGTCTCTTGTTTTCCAGATGCTGCGTCGGTTCGGGGACGCCAGCTCCTGGCAGGGCTGGAGAAAGTCAACAGTGACCTGGACAAGCAGGAGAAAGCGATCACAGCAAACCTCCGGCCGCCGCTGGAGCAGAGCCGGGCAGTGCAGGACAGCACCGAGCGCTCCAAGGACCTCAAGGCAGGGGCTGTGGAGCTGAGGGACGGTGCCTTACAGGGACTGGGCTCCCAAAGGCTCTCCCGTGTGGTTCTCAATACCAGGGGTGCTTAAAGTGCTCCCTGAGCCCGGGAAATGGGGCATGGAGTGATGCCCACAGCTTCCTCCAGTAGAGATGGGGAGCAGCCCTATGAGCAGCCTCAGAAGCCCAAAACGTTTGCCCTACTACTGGCCCTGCTCAGTATAATGGGAAAAAGGTGCTGGCTGCAGGTGGTGGCTGTGAGGATGAGAGGGGAGCCCTGAGGTTTTGATCCTGCCCAAAATCTGAGCACAGCAGGAATGTTAACTGTGCCACCACTCCCACCAGCTCAGAGAGGAACAGGAAAACCCTTGTGGTCCGAGGCAGTTTCTCCTTGTGGACCTGCTCCTCCAGGCTCCAGTGCCAGTAGCATCCAGCTCCTTTCCTCTCCTTCAGACCCCTAATTAAGCCAGGCTCCATGCCACAAACCTCCCTTGGTTTAGGAGGAAGTTCAGGTCCTGGTTACAGTACTTGCCCAGGGCTGTGTCAAAATCCAGGTGCCACCACAAGTGAAAGCAAATTGCCCCAACTGCCTGCAGCGCTTTGATGTCCAGGCAAGGATTCATCCGTCAGAGCCCAACGGCCCAGATGAATCCAGCATGTCCCTGACACAGCTAGAGCTGCTGGGAACCACTCCCCAGCTGGAGTTTCCTTGCTAAGGAGGGACAGGTCAAAAGAAAGTCAGCCAAAAATACCCTTCTGTGCCCTGCAGGGCTGAAAGGCACCTTCCAGCCAACACAAATCCTCAGCCCTGGCCTCCTTCCTCACCCTGGCCAGCCAAGGGTGGCTCCTCTGTAGCCACCAGGTCCTGGCTCAGCTGCTCTAAAGGCTTTGTTCCTCCTGCAGAACATCACCAACGAGGTCCGACGGATTGAGCCTGAGAAAACGAGGAAGATCCAGGAGTGCGAGGCCTTCATCGAATCCGTGCCCAACACGGGCAGCGCGACCCTGGTGAAGAACAAGGTGGAGAACACCAACAAGAAATACGAGCGCGTGGTGCAGCTGCTCAGCGCTGCCCAGGAGAAGTAAGTCACGGCTTAAATCCCAGATTGAGCCCGGCCTAACACAGGATCCTGCAGGAGGAGGGTGCAGGTGTGCTTAAACACCTTCCTCTCGTGTCCCTGCAGAGTTGAGGTGGCCACAAACCTTGAGAGGAGCCTCCAGCAGGGCCGAGACCTGCTGTCAACCTATGAGAACAAGCTGGTCATAGATGACACGGTACCGGAGGACTTGAAGGTGGTGGACAGGAAGAAGGAAGAGCTGCTGGTGAGCTTCCTGCCCTGTTCACATGCTGCACATGCAAAACCACTTTCCAAAAGCTGTGGTGACTCCTGCTCAGCTCACAAGCTTGTGTCTGTTGCTGACAGGGTGGCCTCCCCCAGCTGGGGGTGAGGGCTCACCTTGACGGCAGTGATCCCCACCTGCTTCACACACAAACACCTCCCATCCCCAAATCAAATCAAATCAAATCAAATCAAATCCCACTTGAAGTCCTGTGATTTGACAAAAGGACTAATGCAGACTGATTCCCTCTCTACTCTGCCCTTGTGAGGCCCTCCCACAGCAGTGCTGTGTCCAGGTCTGGAGTCCTCAGCACAAGAAAGACATGGACCTGTTGGAGCAGGTCCAGAGAAGATGCTCCGAGGAGCCCCTCTGCTCTGGAGCCAGGCTGGGAGAGCTGGGGGTGCTCACCTGGACAAGAGAAGGCTCCAGGGAGAGCTCAGACCCCCTTGCAGGGCCTAAAGGAGGATTATAAAAAAGAGGGAGAGAGACTTTTTACACAGGCAGATACTGACACAATAAGAGGAATGGTTTTAAACTAAAAGAGAAAAGATTTGAATTAGATATTAGGAAGAAATTCTGCTCTGTGAGGGTGGTGAGGCCCTGCCAGAGGGTGACCAGAGCAGTTGTTGCTGCCCCTGGATCCCTCGAAGTGTCCAAGGCCAGGTTGGACAGGGCTTGAAGCAGCCTGGGATAGTGGAAGGTGTCCCTGCCCATGGCAGGGGGTGGAATGAGATGAGCTTTAAGCTTTTTCCAAACTGAAACCTGGGATTCTTAGAGAAGTGAAGGATAAAATGGTCTGGGATATGCTACACAGTGGCCTGATACTGGAAAGATGGACCTGGCAAGGCTTTGAGAACAGTTATTGCTAGAAAAAACTACCCAAACTGGCAATTCTTCTGCTATAGAAAGACCAAAAATGGGCTAGGCCAGAATTTTCTGTCTTCTTCAACTTTTCCATGAAATCCCAGGTTCAGACTAACATGAAAGAGCTTTCACTGCTCCTACCAGAGTTGCTGCACTGGCAAGAACAGGATCTAAGCCTTGCATTAGGAGCAGCAGCTCTTTTGCACATCGTATGGTTACTTTTAAAGGTCAGCAGGTCGAGGCGGGAGTAAGAGGTGGCTTTTGTCTCTGTCAGGTTTACCAGGTGGTTCTGCTTGCCTTAAAGTTGTTTTTTTCCACAGCTGGTGGCACTGCTGCAGCTCAGCCGTGCAGCTCCAGTGCAGTTGCTGGAGTTGATGTGGGTGACAACAGTGACAAGAGCCCGGCTTGTGTGAAACCCCAGAGAATCCCCGTTTCCTGCTTTGTTTCCACAGGCCATGGGCACCGAGCTCCAGTCCAAGAAGTTCCTGCTGAGTGAAGCTGAGCAGAACCTGCAGAGGACCAAGACGTGCTCCAACACCCTGGCCAGCAAGTTCCAGGAGCACTGCCCCGACATCGAGCGCCAGGAGGCAGAGCTCTACAAGCTCAACCAGCGCTTCAACAACCTCAGCAAGCAGATCGACCACAGGTGAGATTGCGGGGCAGGAGCAGCCTGGAGAGACGGGACTTTGGCTGTGGAGTTGGAACCACGCTGGAATTGGAGGAGGCACAACACCATCCTGGGAAGGAGGAGTTGCAGATGGGCTTCCAGGGAGGTCTGAGGAGGAAGAGGGAGAGGTTGCTGGCATGTGCTGGCTGGGAAAACTTTAGGATTAAGTTCTCTTGCAACAGAGGTGCCAAGAGAACAACTCTGTCTGAAATCCATGGCTTTGGGGAGCAGGGGAAGCAGGATGGGTTAAGAGGTGCCTGCAGCAGGCACAGGAGATGTGAAAGGACTGAAGCTGAGCTGATTTTCCCCACAGAACGCAGACCCTGCAGAAAGCAAAAAGTGCCTACTCCAACTACCGCACCAACTATGACAAGGTGAACCAGTTCCTGTGCAACATCCCCAACTACGAGCCCCAGGAGACCGACAACATCCAGCAAGTGGAGATGAAGCTGAAGAGCCAAGCGGTAATTCCCAGAGCAGCCCGGGCTCCACAGGGAGAGGAGAGGCAACAATGCTAAAAGAAACAGAACTTAGATAGCTCCTGAACATCAAACAGAAAAAATAGAAATATTTATTAGATTTATTTTTGTGCTCTAAGCTCCCACCATCCCCCTGTGCCTTGTTTACACATAGCAGGGCTGCTCAAGGAGGCTGAAATTCTCAGGGTTGTGATTTTAATGGTAACCCCCAAAAACGCTGAAGGATGCATTTGGGTGTTGTGTTCCCTCTGACCTGTATCTCTGTACACCCAGGCACTGCTCAGTGACATTGCAAGCAAGGAACAGGAGGTGCAGAAGGTCTCTGCCACAGCTCAGCAGTACCAGCAGGCAGTGAAGGTAAGGACTGACATTCTGCCTGTGAGAGAACAGAGAAACAGAGTGTTTGGGTTGGATGGGACCTCAAAGCGCATCTCATTCCAGCCCCTGCCATGGGCAGGGCCACTTTCCCAGGCTGCTCCAAGCCCCGTCCAACCTGGCCTTGGACACTGCCAGGGATCCAGGGGCAGCCACAGCTGCTCTGGGCACCCTGTGCCAGGGCCTGCCGACCCTCACAGGGAACGATTCCTTCCCAATATCCCATCCAGCCCTGCCCTCTGGCAGTGGGAAGCCATTCCCTGTGTCCTGTCCCTCCATCCCTTGTCCCCAGTCCCTCTCCAGCTCTCCTGGAGCCCCTTTAGGCCCTGCAAGGGGCTCTGAGCTCTCCCTGGAGCCTTCTCTTCTCCAGGTGAACACCCCCAGCTCTCCCAGCCGGGCTCCAGAGCAGAGGGTGGGGTTTTGTGGCCTTCCCAAAAAATGGGTGTGGTTGTTAAAGCCAGGGCATCTTAGGAGGAGCCTGTGCATGAAGGAGACCCAGTAATTTCCTGTTTCTTCTGGGAATGTCCTCCCACAGGACTACGAGTTGGAAGCTGAGAAGCTGCGGTCCATCCTGGACCTGGAGAACGGCCGGAATGGCTACACGAGCAAGAAGCCCAGGCTGCAGTCCCCAGCTGCCAAAGTGAAAGAGGAGGTGAGCAAGGGGCAGCCAGAGCAGAGCTAAAGCAGAGGGCAGCTCATGGGAGCACTGGGGGTTTGCAAACACCTCCATTTACAGTGGGGTCCTTGGTCCCACAGGGCACCGCAGGGAAGGGCAGAGAATGAGGAGGAAGGGATTTTTCATCATTTTGGACTGGGCTGGCCAGAATGAGGGAGGGAAAATGCTGAATTTAACACTTTTGGAAGGGAAAAAGAAGGATAAAAGCCAAAAGCCTGGAAGTTTTTCCCTCCTCTAGGCTTTCAGAGAGATTTCACCACCAAAGATAGAAATACTTACAGGAAGATGAGGCCACAAGCCACTTTTTTATGCAGGACCTGTTTGCTACCTGCCTCAAACTCATCCTGCCTATGGAGGCAGGCAGAAGTGTCCACCTGGTTCTTCCTCAGCTTCCTCACCTGGTTCTTCCTGCACCTCTTTTTGCTTGTCTTGAGTAGGAAAATCACAGTATGACCATGAGTGGTCTGTGCATGAGAATCCCTCTCCCTCCCTCAAAACTCAGCAGTTCACCGCTGTAGGTTTTTAGAGAGCTACCCAGAGCTAACTCTTTAAGGCCTGTTGTTTCTGGCCTTCTGGAGCTCTTCCCAACAGGTTTTTGTTCTGCAGGAAGCTGTTCTGGCAGCCAAATACACAGAAGTGAACGCTGTGAACAAGCAGAGGCTGCAGAACCTGGAGTTCGCCCAGAGCCTCCTGCGGCAGGTGAGTGATCACAGGATCAAGGTGGTGATGGAGGGACACACGTGTTGGACCCAAGGGCATGTGTGAGTGACACACATGTGGGGCTCTGCTAATACAAGCTGAACTGGGAACAAGTCCAGCTGGTGTTTTGTCCCCCTAAATCATTAATCAGCAGACACTTAAATGGGACAGACCACCCCCAGTCCCATTTCCCACTCATCCTAGGAAGCTCCATATAATTTTTAACACTCTGTTTGCCATTCTGTGGCAGACTTAGTGTCCCTTGTGATTCAAAGCTGTGCTCTGACAAAGCAGCAGGCAGTGCAGAAAGGATTTCTCAGGCTGGGAACCCACAGAGAAGTCTGTTTGCGGGTACTCCCTGCTCAGAGTTTGCCATAGCTCAACTCCCTCCTGTTGTTTGGTTGGAGGCACTGATATCCTGGCCTGGGTCAGGAATAGTGTGGCAGGACCAGGGCAGTGATTGTCCCTCTGTGCTGGCACTGCTGAGGCACCCTGAGGGCTGTGTCCAGTTCTGGGTCCCTCGTGACAAGAGACCTGGAGGGGCTGGAGCGTGTCCAGGACAGGGAACAGAGCTGGGAAGGGGCTGGAGCCCCAGGAGCAGCTGAGGGAGCTGGGAAAGGGGCTCAGCCTGGAGAAAAGGAGGCTCAGGGGGGCCCTTGTGGCTCTGCACAACTCCCTGACAGGAGGGGACAGCCGGGGGGGTCGGGCTCTGCTCCCAGGGAACAGGGACAGGAGGAGAGGAAACAGCCTCAAGTAGTGCCAGGAGAGGTTCAGGTTGGACATCAGGAGGAATTTCTTCACTGAAAGGGTGGTCAGGCCTTGGAAGGGGCTGCCCAGGGCAGTGGCGGATGTGTTCCACCATTCCTGGAGGTGTCCAAGGAAGGCGTGGACATGGCACTCAGTGCTCTGGGCTGGGTGACAAGATGGGGATCAGTCACAGGTTGGACTCGATGATCTTGGAGGTCTTTTCCAACCTCAATGAATCTGTGATTGCATGATGATAAGCACCGAAAGTGTGATTAACTGGATTTTTTTGACTAATTTTTTCAATCCTATTTCCAACAACAGCAGCCAGAGATTCAGGTGACTCAAGACTTTGCCCAGACCAAAAAGTCTTTAAGGCCTGTGGAAGAAGTCTGGAAGTTGAAGAAAGAGCTCGAGGATGAGACTCAGCGTCGGCAACAGCTCGAAGCAGAGATCCAAGCCATTCAGAACAACATTGTCCACCTGCAAAACCAGAAGCCCCAAGAAACTGTGGTGAAGAAAGAACTAGTGAAGAAGGTGCCTGACCCCCAGCTGGAGGAGAGCTTCCACAGACTGCAGCAAAACCTGGCAGAGGAGCAGCGCAAGAACCAGGTGCTCCAGGATGAGCTGGAGGCTCTTAAAATCCGTCTGCGTGTCCTGGAGCACGAGAAGAGGGAAGGAGGGCAGGAGTACATAGTGAAAGAGGTGCTGAGGATTGAACAAGATAAGGCTCAAGCTGATGAAATCCTGAAGCTCAAAGAGGAACTGGAAGAGCTGAGGAGGCAGGAGGGGACCAGGGAGAGTGAAGTCATCCTCTTACGCCAACAAATTGCTGTGCTGTCCAGCGAGAAGAACAAAGAGCAGGAGAAGGTAACAGAGAAGGAGGTGCTGAAGCTGCAGAACGATCCCCACCTGGAGATGGAGTTCCGGATGTTGCAGGAGACCAAGGAGAGGGAGAGCGCCCTTCGGCAGAAGCACGAGGAAGAGCTCAGCTTCCTCCAGGACAAACTCAAGCGTCTGGAGAAGGAACGGGCCATTGCCGAGGGCAAAATCACCGTCAAGGAGGTGCTGAAGGTGGAGAAAGACTTGGTCATTGAGAGGGAGGTGAACGAGCTCCGGCGCCAGTATGAAGATGAGAAGTCCAAGGGCCGCTCCAACGAGCGGGAAAAGGCTGAGCTGCTCAGGAAGATCCAGCTGCTGGAGGAAGAGAACTCCAAGGTGGTTGTTCAGGAGAAAGTGCGTGAGATCGTGCGCCCAGACCCCAAGGCTGAGAATGAAGTTGCCAACCTTCGCTTGGAGCTGGTAGAGCAGGAGAGGAGGTACCGTGGTGGGGATGAACAGCTGAAGAGCTGCCAGAACGAGCTGGCTGCTCTGAAGAACAGAGGGCCCCTGGTAGAAGTCAAAGAAGTCATTAAGGAGGTCATTAAGTACAAGAATGATCCAGAAACTGAAAAGGAGCTACAGCGACTCCGGGAGGAAATCATAGAGAGAACCGGAGCCATTGAGAGAGCTGACCTGGAGATCTACCAGCTGAAACAAGAGATACAAGCTTTGAAAGACACCAAACCTCAAGTGCAAATGAAGGAAGTTGTTCAAGAAATCCTCCAGTTTCGGGAAGACCCCAAGACTAGAGAGGAGGTAGAGTCACTGCGAGTGCAGCTGGCAGACGAACAGATGAAGCACATTGACCTGGAGAGGGAGCGGCTTCTCCAAGAAGAAAAAGTAAGACAGAAAGAGGAAGAACTTTCTCAGGTAAAGGAGAAAGTGGTCCAGCAGGAAGTAGTGAAGTATGAGCAGGATCCTGCCTTGAAAGCTGAGGTGAACTCTTTCTCCCAGAGCATCGAGAGCGAGCTGAAGCAGATTGACGGCCTCCGCGAGGAGCTGCGCAAGCTGCAGAGGAGACGCTCCGAGCTGGAGCGGCAGCTCGAGGAGCTGGAGAAGGAGAGACAGGCCCGCAGGGAGGCCGAGCTGGAGGTGCAGAGGCTCAGGATCCGGCTGAACGAGCTGGAAGAACAGGAGAGAGAAACGACAGAACGAGTGACTGTGAAACAGAAAGTGATCCTTCAGCAAGATCCCCAGCAGGAGAAGGAGCACTCCCTCCTCAAGCTGGAGTTAGAAGAAGAGAAGCACCGCAGACAAGTCCTGCAAACTGAGCTAGAAGCCCTGAGAAAGAAGCTCCTTTCTTTGGAGAAGATGGAGGTCAAGGAGAAAGTGGTCTTTTCAGAGAGTGTCCAAGTGGACAAAGGAGACACGGAGTATGAGATTCAAAAGCTGAAGAGCAACCTGGAGGAAGAAAGTAGGCGCAAGAGGGAGCTGGATGCAGATATCAACCGCCTGGAAACCAGGCTGTCCGAGGTGGAATTCAACAACTCCAAGTCATCAAAGGAGCTAGACTTGTTAAGGGAGGAAAACCACAAGCTACACCTCGAGAAACAGAACCTGCTGATGGAAACAAGGAGACTGCAGTCAGAGATTGAACTCACTGCAACAGAAGCTCAGGATTTGAGAAACATGACCCACGTGGACAGTGGAATAAACCTGGACTCCAGGTTCCAAGCTTTGGAAAGAGAGTTAGAGGATCTAAAGCAGTTATCCAGAGAAAAAGATGCAGAGATTGAGCAACTCCAGAATCGCCTGAAGACGGTGGCTATCAAGAGGGAGCAAAGAGAGAACCACCTGAGGCGCTCCATCGTGGTCATTGATCCTGACACAGGAAAAGAGATGTCTCCAGAGGAAGCTCACGTGTTCGGCCTCATTGAATGGAGCCTGTTTGTCAAACTGAAGAGCCAGGAATGTGACTGGGAGGAGATCTCAATAAAAGGTCCCAACGGGGAATCGTCTGTGATCCTCGACAGGAAGTCTGGCAGGGAGTTCTCCATCGAGGACGCCCTGAAGAGCGGCAGGCTCACCATGGCCCAGTACGACAGTTACCTCAACAAGGAGATGTCTATCCAGGAGCTGGCAGTCTTGGTGTCCGGAAGCAACTACACAGCACTCGCCCCACTTTAGAAACTCTACTCCAAGAGCAGCCAGTCAGAGCTGCAGCACCTTGTAGACACCCAGATCACTGCAAAGCCTCGCCCTCCTTCGCGTCTTCCAAACTGCTACAGCCTCTGCCCCGGCCATGCTACGCAGCCACACTGCTTGCTGTCACACACTGCAGAAAACACCACCAGTAGTGGAAAACATCTGCCAAACCTTCTCCCCCTCTTCCTCCTTGCCTACCAGAAAACAACAGAAAGCCTTAAGACAGTGAAGTGCCTCAAGTCCAAAGACTCGGTAGAACCTGCAGTTTCATCAACTTCTACTCACATAGTTGTGTACGAAGCCATGTCAGGAGAGAGACTGAAGGTCCAGGTGACTCCGAGGTGACCAGCAGGAGCTGGTTACATCAGCTACATGTTGATAAGCCAGACAGTCCCACTATGGACAACTGATTCAATGATGGGCTCATCCTCTGAGAAAACCAGCTCTGTGGAAACCAAGGTTTCAATCCAGAATCACCACGTCAAGACTCACCACCACCTTTTGTTCACCTCTGTGCCTGTGCTGCTGGGGAAGAGTGAAGGTGTACTTTGATGGCACCAGCCAGTGATCCAGGAGGAGCATTCACACACCACAGAGGTCAAGGAAAAGGACATGAAGAGATGGCAGAACCACCAGACACAAGGGGTTGTGCACAGCATGGAAGGGAACCCAACGCAGAGGGCCTCCCACAGACAGCTCCTTCCCTCGTGGTTAAAAGCTGTTTGTGCTGGTGTTTTCCTGGATGGAGTTACATGCAGCTACATGTTTCATTTACTTGTGTAAGGGAATGGGGAATAGAGGGGAATTCTATTTATAGTACAAAATAAAAATGCAGTGGTTCCAATCAGAAGGTGGTTGGTCTTTATTAATTACGGCAGCCTCTTGATCTTTGGCTGCACAAGAAGTTGCCATTTTGGAGTTAGAATTAAAACACTAAGATTATTCATCTTAGCTGTTGGCTCTTTTCCAAGGGGGAAATTGCTGGAGCAGCATTGGAGCTGGGACCAATTAGCAGCATTAGATGGGAGTGAAGTGCACTAAAGAGTGGGACTGCAGGTGCAGGAGAACAGTGGATTACACTGGGATGGTACCAGAGCCCATTCACTTCCTCCTTCCCAAATTTCAGCTAATACCCAGACCCCAGTGAGCTCCGATGTCCACAAAAGCAGTCATAAGCATTCCCCTCTTATCCCTCCTGGCTTTGGGGATTAACACCACTATTTCACCTTTGCGAATGAAGGGACCAGGGAGGATCCCACTGGTGCTCCGGGGTCTGAGCCCCACATGTCCTTTCCAGCAGAGGCCAACTTCAAGCACCCAGCAGGAGCACAGGGAATGAGAAGAAACATTTCTACCCCTACAGCAGCTGTAACAGAGCTGCCATTCACTCACCACATAGGAGACTTTAAAACAGTCAATAATTCCTTACTCACTCAAGACACAGATGAGCATCCAAGCTCCAAGAGAAATTACTGAAAACAAAGTCAGGGAACTAGAGGTAAGGAGATGGGGGGAGGGGGGGGAAAGAAAAGCATTTTGGAAAGTTTGAAACAATTTATTCAGTTGTTCTGTACAAGATTAACAGTTTTCATACCACCCCCACCATTGTCAGCAAGACAGTCCCAACACACACAAAAAAAATAGAATAGTAAACTGCAGCTCTTACACCCAAAAGGAACTGCCATCCCCAAGTAAGTGCCATGGGAGCCTTCCCTCCCCATTCCATCCTGGAAGCGCTGCAAGTTGCCTCACCAAGGCAGAGGTGCCAGCCTGGCTCCCCATCGGCTGCTCTGCGTGGGCCTGCCTTGCTGCCACTCTGCTCCACACCACTCACTCATTCATTATCGCATGTAAAGAAAAAATATCCCACAGAATTTCCACCACATAAACATTTCCCTGAGGCAAGAGGCTTCGCTAAATTCCTAGAAGGAGGGCATTCTGCTCCGGCCGCGCACACGGGGGCTTCCCAGCAGAAGCATTCAAGTGAAAGCAAAGAGAGGGAGGAGAACCAGTACCTCGAGTCACTCGCTGAGAGCCCCTATCCTGCCAGGTGTCCCAAGCTTTCAGCTCCCAGGGGAAGGTGAAGGTGCCAAGCACCCCTCAGGATGAGGCCTTCAACAGGAACCACACGACATCCACTGCTCAGAGTCCACCAAGAAATACTGTGCTTCGTTTTACCCACGCGTGTTGTCTTTGGCTCTTTTGCTACAACCTAGATATTTTCTGTAAACAAACTTGAAATCTGAGCTGCATCCATTGATTTGAAATACAATCAACTCACTGAGCTCGGGCAGTTACGTATCAGCTCAAATTGAAAACAGTCTTTCTTGGATCTTAACAAAAACCAGGGGAAACTAAAGCAGACTCTTGCTGGTATCCTGGGGTCAGCGTCCTTCCCCAAAACTCAAGGAAGAAGCTACAGGCTTTTCCTTGGAATACCAGTAAATTCTACGTGGATCAGCGCTACCACTGCACACTTGGGACGTGGTTGTGGGGGTCTGAGAGAAGACAGACTGGGCAGAGCAGGAAACCAAACCTCAGAAAGCTCAGGTAGAGCCTCAGCCTGCCCTTAGCCTGAAAGGGGGTGCTCAGGGCAAGTATTTAGGTCTAAAAGTTAAAAAAATGAACAAGAAAAGACACCCCCTAACTGTAGATGGTCCCTGTTCCTGCAGCTGTGCTGAGCACATGATCCTGGTGCAGGTATCACTGAGGAGAGCAGTTTCTCTCTGGAATTCATCTGACAGGTAGTGACCTTGGTTCATCTTGCTCATTCCCTCTGCCCACCAAATTGATCCTAACTCACAACCCTAGGAAAGAATGGCTTTAGGGGAGGGCCTGGAACCCGCCTGCACATACTGGGATGAGAACTGGTGCTCCTGCTGGATTTGGGACTGTGCTCAGTCACCAGGTCACCACTGAAGTCCAGACAGTGCAGTTTGGTTTTTTCTTTTCTTTTCTTTTTTTTTTTTTTTTATGTGCAACCATAAAAAGCTCTATTAAATAAACCAGAATACATTTTAAATACAGAATGATTAAAAAAGGGTTGAGGAGCACACAAAATAGGGCTGAAATGTGTGTCACTAGTCCATTCTTGCTCCACCATAAAAGGCACTGGAATTATGTCTTCCGATCCATGTGACATGCTAAAAAGTGTCCCATTCAATCCAATGCATTCGATGGCAATGAGGATAAAACTGAGCAGGAAAAAAGCATCCCTTTGGAGGGAAAAAATAAATCCAAAAACTCAAAAGAAGTCGAATTCTAAAAGTTGATGACTGCATCTAAAAAGGTCTCTCTAAAGAGTCTTCCTTCTCCTCCAGAGGGGAACAGCAGGTGGTTCCTCAGATTCACCCCACAGGAAATGTTAAATCCTCCAATTAAGTGTAGCACAGTTTTATAGTACAATTGGAAAGTTACTCAAATGTCTTCAAGAAAGCACTGGCAGTGCTAGAATTATCCAAGTAAATCCGAAGCAGAAGAAAGAAGCACCTTTCATACCCTCCACGGGGAGACCAAGGAGGTAACTGGACTTGGAGGTACTTGGCAGCTACAGACACAGGAGGGTGGGAATCCACAGCAGGACCACCCGAGCCTCCCTGCGAGTTCCAGCTCCTGCCAGTGCCAGGGAATGCAGGAAGGGCAGCAGCAATAAAACAGTGCTACAAAAGGCTCCTCTCATCAGGGCATGGCTCAAGGTGGCCCCATGTGTGGGGCTCAGCTCTGAAAGCCTCTGAGCAGACACCCCAATGAGTTCCTCATCGCAGTTCAGTCTCTCCAGTTGTCGTAAAAAAAAATAGAAATAGACAAAAAAAAAAGAAGAAATCAAAAGACACAGCTGGTATCCAAAGTTCTGTTCCTCTGGGTTTTATCCTATGCGTGCTGGAGCTCCCCTCCTTGCAGGCGTCACAACTTGCGCTGCTGTGCATTGGACCCTTTGCCATGAAGCTGAGAAGCATCTGAAAGAAAATAAAACCAGCTGGGAATGGGGTTCAGCACCAGCCCATGGAGGGTGGGCAGCTGGGACAGCCAGGCCTCTCTGCACAGAGGGAAAGACCTACTTTTCCTTCCCAGCACCAAGAAATCAGGAAGAAGAGGATGTGCTTGGAGACATCTCCCCACAGGGAGCAGCACAGCCTCTGAGGAAGGGACAAGGGAAGCACTGAGGGTTCCCTGTGGGCTCCCAGCAGGAGCCTCACGGCACAATTCCAACTGCCAGGGGACTCCTTAGCCCGTGCCCTTCTCTAAATCCACCCTGCCACATGCCGCCCTCCAGGAAACCCGAAACATGTGGTATGGCTGCCTTGCACCTACAGGTGGTTGGAAGGAACCTGTTGCACATTTTTGCTGTTGTAATCACAGGATCACCGAGGTTGGGAAAGACCTCCAAGACCATTGAGTCTAACTTGTGACCCATCCCCACCTTGTCACCAGCCCAGAGCACTGAGTGCCACCTCCAGGCCTTCCTTGGACACCTCCAGGGATGGGGACTCCAAACCTCCCTGGGCAGCCCCTGCCAAGGCCTGACCTCCCTTTCCATGGAGAAAATCCTCCTGATGTCCACCCTGAGCCTCCCCTAGCACAGCTTGAGGCTGTTTCCTCTTGTCTTGTCACTGGTTGTGTGGAAGAAAAGGCCAACCCTTCACCTACAAACTCCTTTTAGATAGGGCTTTAGGTGCTTTATTAGTGATTTTTAAAATTATTTAATTAGGTGCTTTTTAAACTAAGGTTTTAGATGCCCACTGATAGCTACAGGAACCATAGGAATCTCACCACTGATGATACAGAAAGGAGTGGATGTGGAGGGAAAGAGAAAATGCACTGAAGAGAGAAAAAGGAAGGAAGTTTAAGGAAGCAAAAGTTTTCCAGGAGCAATTAAAACCACTTCAGACTGTGATGAACAAATGGGAGCCCTGAGACGTGCAGCTAAGCAGCAGTGGCACCGAGCAGTGCAGCAGCAGCTTCTCCTCCAGGCCAAGGACAGCTCATTGCATGCAAGAGCTCAGCCCAGCACATCCCATTTCCACAGATCCAGCACCACATTCCCAGCCCCGGCACAAGGCACCTCCACCAGCAATGACCACACACAGGCAACACCGAATGCTCTTTGCTCAGAGGCTTTTGGATGACATGGATATAAAAGCACTTTTATTTAAGGCATCAGCATTCCCTTGCATTTGCAGCAACCTCCCACGCACCTCGCAGCGTTCGGACACAGCAATGCAGCTGTGGGCAGCCGTTGGCACAGCCAAACACGGCTTGTGCCACAAAACACAGGAATTCACTTTAAGTTATGGGGGTCACTTTAATATCCCCTGTGTTCTTCTACAAAACACCAGAATTGGGAATGTTCCAAGAGATGGCAGAGCTCAGCTCCATCTCAGATCTTTAAGTGAAAACACCAAGTGAGAAAGCAGGTCCTTGTTGGAGCTGTATCCATGGTCAGTTTTCCTTCACTTATTCCCAGTGATCTTTTGTCTTCTGGCACTATACCCTGCTGAAGAGTCCATCAAAAAATTCTTCTGTTATAAGCCCTATCAACAACAGTGAAGTAACCACCCTGAATTCCCTCAACTAAAGGCACACAGAGCTGCTCCTCAGTGAGGTGGAATACATTCCACAAGCCACATTCAAAGTGCAATTCCTGATCTCATTCTCTGGGAAGGGTGATTTACAAACAGGAAGGGAGGGTCTGTCACTCCAGTGATCACTGCTAGAACCTCCTTCAGCTCTCCCACACTAGTGTGGCACAACCCACCTCACACTTCAGCAAAGGAGGCAAACCCAACCAATTCTTTGCATTTTCACGAGTGCACAAGTCACTCTTCTTTCTTCAGCAAGCAAGCACCGTGCTCAGCACTCAAGGGCATTTTATTCCTTGACTCCTCCAGGAGGCTACATGGTTATCCATGCACACAGCCACAGGATTCGGCTGGCACTCCTAAATCAGGCCCATATTGCCCAGGAAGACCATCCCAACAGGAGCAGGCACTAAGACAGTGGCACTGAACTGCACCCAAGTGCTAAAGAACATGCCTGAGAGAGCAGAAATAGGAGTTACCAGGGAATAAGCAGCTCCCTGAAGCAGGTAAGCCCAATCTGCTGGCTCTGAATTTCAGTTTTCCTTACTTCTCTCCTTCTTTGGTAAACTCCTGTTTTATGCATCACTTCTGCAGGCATCAAACTGGGGCAGGAACAGGCTTAACTGCCAAATGCTCACGTTGTGAGTAGCAAGTGGAGCAATCTGCATTTACACTACAAACTTGTTGTGAAGGAGATGCTGGCAATTAACTCAGTGCACAGACACAAGACAGTCTGGTCTGACACATTTTATGTAGGTCACCAGAACAAAACTCCACAGAGCTGGAATATTCATTCCAGGGCAGTCCTGGCAGGCTGTGCACAAACAGGCACAGCTTTCGTCCTGGCAGGATAGTTCTGAGTATTTCCAGGAACCAACACCTGTTGTAAGCACTGAGGACTCATCATTCCACAAATCACAGAATCCCAGAATGGTTTGATTGGAAGGGACCTCAAAGCCCATCCCATTCCATTCCATCCCCTGCCATGGGCAGGGACACCTTCCACTGTCCCAGGTTGCTCCAAGCCCTGTCCAGCCTGACCTTGGACACTTCCAGGGATCCAGGGGCAGCCACAGCTTCTCTGGTCACCCTGTGCCAGGGCCTCCCCACCCTCACAACCAAGAATTCCTTCCTAATAATGGAATGGTTTGGGTTGGAAGGGACCTTAAAGCCTGTTCCAACCCCTGCCATGGGCAGGGACACCTTCCACCAGACCAGGCTGCTCCCAGCCCCTCACTCTGCACCTCGGAGAGGCTTTAGTGACAACCACACAGCTGGAAAACACAGACAACCCCTTCGGTTCCAGCCCTGAAGGAAGCATCTGCTGAGATAGAGGGAGACTCATGGGGCAGAAGACAAACACGAGCATCTGACAAGTTACCTGGCAAACTCTGTGGTAAATGAGTGGACAGGGCAGAGTGTGGGAGTGGCGCTGCATGGTGGGGGCTGGAGTGCAAACCAGCCAGAAGACCTAGAGAGAAAAACAAAGAGAGGAGAGGGAAAAAAGGAACAAATACACATCCAAGACAGAAATGAGCAGAGGAGCTGCAGCAGTTAGCTCAGAGCTCGGGTTCCAGCTATTGGCACTTCTGGGCGAGCTCTAGGGATGTGCCCAAGGTTCTCCAAATGCAACTGCTGGAGATACAAAAGCATGGACCACAGCATGAAGCAACAGCCAGAGAGATGGGCTGGTGTGCAATGGGCCAGCCCAGCAGAGCACTGATGTTCTGTGTGACAGCACAGGCACAGGGGACACACACGTGACCAGCGGGATACTCACTGTGCCCAAGGCCGTGGTGGAAAGTTCCCGGAGCAGGTCCCGTGACTATTGCATCCTTGGAAACTCCTGCTTTTGGGGAGGAGTCGGAACTGAAGGAGATGACATGGAGAGGGAAAGAATGAATAGGAGAGATAATACCTAACGGGGTGGAGCTCAGGGCAGCTGGCAGCTTTGGGTTGTTGGACTTGTAGGATGGAGCCAGTACACTTAAGGAGGAAGAACTCGTTAGCAGCACAGCTCCACTAGTTCCTTTCTGCAAAGCAACGGAAAAAGTCAGTCAGGAGAGGGAAAACCAAGGCACAGCATCATTCATACTTACACATCTGCAAAACATGGAATGGTCAAGAATTCCCCCTTGGAAAATGCAGCCTCCCAGCCAGGGCCCAAGAGATGCCAACACTTAAGGCCATCTGCAGATGGACATAGGCAAGCCAGCTCTTCTGAATGTGGCCATGCTGGATTTGCCTCCATGACTCTCTTGCTCTGGAATTGTGCCTCCATCAGGCAAAGGAAAAGTTTCCACACTGCCTGTGAGTTCCAGTGGGGATGCTTCCTACTCACTTACAGCAGCACATGCTGCTGACAACTCCAGGCACCGAGGTTTGGCACCCAAGGATGTTATTTAGGATCTCTCTCATGGAGACAGGCACCACTAGGGTGGCTGCCTTCCCAGCTCTCTGTCTCTATAACAGATAAGCTGAGCAGCACATGGTTTCCATTTAAATATACTCATTGAACCTCCCAGCTCTTTCCATGGGCCACAAAGGAAGACAGGAATGAGCAGCCAAAACCAAATGAATACAACAACATTAGGAACTATTACTTTTTTGCTATAGATAAAAATTAAGCCCCTTATACCATTAATTAATACCATATTATAATAACACAAGTCTGTTCTGAGAGCCCAGGAGTCTTTCCTGAAATGTTCTATCCCAACAAATATTGGGAAAATTTCTTCATGGGAAGGGTGGTCAGGCACTGGCACAGCTGCCCAGGGCAGTGGTGGAGTCACCCTATCTGGAAGATTTAAAAGCTGTATGGATGTGGCACTTGGGGACATGGGTCAGTGGTGGCCTTGGCAGTGCTGGGGGAACAGTTGGACTCAATGATCTTAGAGGGCTTTTCCAATCTGAAGGATTCCATGGTTCTATGACCACAGGTTATTTATTCTATGGACCACTCATGACAAAAGTGTCACTAACACTAAAATGACGTGCAATAATTTAAAGAAGGCTAAGTTTGTAGATCTAATTAATAACAAATTCATCATTGTACTTTTAGTTTAGGCAATGAATTTTATCTCTTGTAATAAATTACCTGACTGCACTTTCTCTTAATCCAAATGGGAGCCCTACTGTCCCCATAACTTGCAGAGTCAGGGCAGGACCATGGGCAAAAAGTGCCCTTTGAAAGGCAGCACAGTATTCAGCTTAGTGGTTACTTTAAGCTGAAAATGAAAGCTGAAATTCTGGAGGGCAAGCCCAGGGCAAAGGCCACAACTTTGTAGCCTAAAGCAGCCAAAATCCAGACAGTCACTCAAGAACTTCAGAAACTGCTGAAGTGCCCCCTTTGGGGCAGCTGTGAACAAGGCCGGAGCTCCCAGCACTGCCCCCTTACCGGCACAGAGGTAGAGGCTGCGGTGCTGCTGACCACAGCTGGCTTTAGGGACGAGGTCAGCAACTTGGCCACTCCCTGGGTGCCCCCGCTGGAATCTCCGTTGGAGCCTCCGGGAGGTGCCACCAGGGTCAGCTTCTGGGAAACGGGAGTTTTCTTCACGGAGGAGCTGGAGGCCGGGCGGCCGGAGGCCGGGCCCAGGGAAGGGGCCGGAACGCTGGGAAGCAAAGTCCCAGAGGAGCTGCCCTGGTTTGCAGAAGCTCCAGAGGAGGAGCTGCTGGAGGAAGCCCCGTGCTTGGAGAGGGACCCAGCGACAAAAGGCGATTTGTAAGATTGTCCTGAAGAGCCGGAGCCACTCGAGTGCTTCCCGGCGTAGCTGAGAGATGATGAGGACGAGCCTTGGCTCTTGTGGGAGCTGCTGGAGTTTTGGGTGCTGCTTGGGGACGTGGAGGAATGGAAGCTCTGAGCTTTGGTTGATGACTTGACCTGCTGGAGGAGGGAGCGCTGGGGCAGAGGGGTGGAGGACTTGGGATTCTGCAGTTTGACAAAGGGAGCTGGGGAGGTGAAGGTTTTCTGGAGCTGAGCGCCAGGGTGGAACACCTTCACCTGAGAGCCTGGCACCGGTGCCGAGGCCGGGGGTCCGTGGCCTGGTCTGACCAGGCTGTGGTGCTTCTGCTTAGCCTGATGGGCATCAGGAAGGATTTTGCTGGGGGAGGCTTGGCAGGAATGCTCTTTGTAGTTAGAGTTCTCTGTCTTCTTGTCTTGAGAAGACTGGCCCAATGCCAGCGCCTGCTCAGCCAGGAAGTTTAGAGGAGACTGGAGGGAACCAGAGGATGATGTAGGGGCAGGGTTGGGCTTTGGAAATGTCCTCTTCTCCTCTGAGGATGCAAGAGTTGGGATCTTCTCTGGTGGAGCTTTTGGAGCTGCAGGAAGAGTAAAGTCAGGGCTCCCTCCTGCCCTGCTGTTCAGCACAGCCAGTTCCTTGGACACTGCTTCCAGGGAGGAGGTGGGGTTGTGAATCAAGTCCTCATCCAAGGAGTCATCCTTGAAGGTGGCAGGAGTAGCAGTGCTGCTGGCAGCTTGGGCTGTCCCAAGGGACAAGAGTTCCCTGGTTTGGGCACTGATGCCCAGGGCTCCTCCCTGGGGCTCTGAGGACATGGCCAAGGTGCTGCTCGAGTGCAGGGAAGGGACGGACACCGACAGCTTCTTGTCTGGCTTGCAGGAAGAGTCCTGGAACATCACAGGAGAAGGCACAGTCAGAAGAAAGAAGGTTCACAACTTGGGGATAAAAGGCAGGATACACACATTCTGTGCCCGTGAGCCCCCACTTCCCTCCCAACTGCCACTGCCATCAATTTCAGCTGCTGTTCCAGTTGTTTTTTCCAAGCCAAATACTGAGCAGAGCCATTTCACAGTAGCTGGTGTACGGATACAAAGCTCAAACACAGGATTCAGGATGGCAGTCACTTGGCTTTTGGCACATACAAACCATGAGAACCAGAAAACAGAACTCACCTTCACTTTCACCTTAGTAGGAGCTATAACTTTCTTCTTCGCCCTGTTTGGAGGAAGACAAGAGAAACATGGCTCAGTGAATGCCCCCAGGGAAGGAGCCAGCTAGGGAGCACACCTGGGCCCTGTTAGAGATGATCCACTGAGTCTTTGCAGGGAACAGAGGCAGCATCTCAGGTTGCTAGGATTCAAAACCACATGACATTTGGTTGCTGCTCTTGGAAGCCCCAACTCGCACACAGGCAGCGGATTAGGGAGTGGAGCAGAGTCTTGGAATGGCAGCAGAGCAGTGCAACACCCACACAACACATCCTGCATCAGCTGCAGGACCCCAGTGCTGCCCTCCTACAGCAACTCCCAGAGAGAAACTGGCACAGAGATTGTTCTGCAGAAGTTACACCTTCCTTTTGGGTTCCCAGAAGAAGCCAAGGATGCAAAAGCATCTGCCAAACTCCCCGAGAATAGATCTGGTCAGATGCAATCTCTGGTACAAGACATCCCTGAGCTGCTGGGTGCTGTGGCTGAGGGAAGGATGGCTCTACACTCTGTTCCACAGTGTTTCTCACACTTCCCCTCACTCATCCAGTGCCAAGAACAGGACTGTCTGCCAAACAGACACCAGCCTAAATCCATGTCCTCATCTATTATCAACCACCAGCAAGATCTGTGAGACCCTTTGGATTAAAGCCCCTGCCCAGCTGGATTCTGATGGCTCTTGGTTTGCCACCCACCAGCCTGTTGCACCCACCTTCACCAGTCTGAGCTCGTTGTGTCCCTCCTTGAACCAGGCAACAAGAAAGAGGGAATCCAGAATCCAGTGAGGACCAACTGAACAGGCTGCAATAGTCACACTCCACTTTACCTCCCTGTGCCTGCCAGGCCCAGCACAGAGGCCTGACTCCAGGCTGTTGAACCAGGAGGCCACCTGGCTTCAAAGTTCTTATTTTCGAGCTTACTGAAGGCTAAAGCACCTCAGGAAAGTGTTGGGAGATGTCACACACAAACAACTGCTCTCCCTAGATCTCCCCAGAGGAAGCAGCGCCGATCTATGCGGGGGGAGCCAAGCGAGCTCAGGTGCTCCTGCGTGATCCCCCCAGGCCCCAGGGAATGGAGATCACCAGTTTTCACTCCAAAGGAATGCTGTGATACTCACAGGACTGATGTGAGGTGTCCGTGTACACGCCTGCTCTCCTTAAACAGTGTCCTAAGAAGGGAAGAGAGCAATGAGAAGTGATATCCAGCAAGACCCAGTAGAGCAGCTGGGATCACTGGAGACAGAGCTGCACAGTACAGCAGGGGACTCAGTGAAATTGAAACCACAGAGAGAAAACAAATATTCAGCCCTTTTCCAGGAAGATTCTCCTGAGCTGCCCCACACAATTCTCTCTCTGAGGGGCAGTGCTGGTAGGCACTGGAAAGGCCATTAAGGCAGTGGTTGGACAATACCTAAGGAAAAAGCTCTGCCAGCTTAGAAAGCCAACTGGAGAGGCAGGATCATCACTCAGGGCGTTCCTGCTGCCAGAGATCATCCAAGAGCTCTTCAGCTACCAGGGAGAAAGTTCCCTTCCTGTGCCTGTCACACAGCAATGAAGGAGAGAAGGGTCTGTGTTGCCTTTGTGTCCCCAGCCAAGAGCTAAGGTGACTCTGTACATCACAACCCTTTCTGGAAGGACTGACTAAGCACAGCCTGAGCTTCATCCAGAGTGCTGCACTACCGAGGGTAAAGCAGTCTCCCACAAACACTCTCAGACCCAAACCAGCTTCCACTCAGCTGCCTTCTTACATGTTAGGGAGGAGATAGAAACATTCCTTCAGTACTGCACGTGCAATGTGATTCCTGGCTGGTATTAACAGACTTTTGTCATCCTTTTTCTCTAAAAAAGCAAGCTTATGTTAACCTAATGTTCTGTTAATCATCTCCTAGCGTTAATGGAGGAAACAGACTTATGGTAGGGCCTCTCTAACTCATACACAAAATTGCTGCTCTGTCCACCTCCTAGCTCCTCTTACAGATGGACTTCTGAGATCATGATGACAGCGAATCAAGCTGACTTATCCATAAAATTGTTACAGTTTTCCTAGAGCCACCAATCCCTCCCTGTGCCTGTCACTCTACCCTCTGCCTGTAAATCACCAAGTCAGAGAATATCTTGAGTTGGATGGGACCCAGAGAGATCAAGTCCAACTCCAAGTCCCAGCAGGAGAAACCATTGTCCTTGAGCCATCGGAAAGCAATCAGGAAACCCACTTTTATTGAGTCACTCTGTACTTAATTCCACTGGAAGTGCCTCCTACACTGAGTCTTGGGTGATCACCTGAATGCCCAACAACAGTTTCACCACCAAACTCGGAGTTAAAGATTTTAATTTCCTTTTACTCAAAGAAAAGTTTTTAAAACTTGGCAACCTAAGACCCTCAGGCTGGGTACATCTTCATTAACTAAGTAAGAATCTACCCCCACCTCCTAATGCCATCTTTCAGCTCCTGCAGCACCACACTACAGCCATGCTCAGCTCTGAGCTTCCTGTGCACGTGCAACTGCAACAAACAGCCACGGACCTTTCCAAGTGGATCTGTGATGTGCTGCTCATACTTACTGCTCTTAGGAACTGCCACCTGCATCTTCCTTTATCCCCCCGACACCCAGAAAGCAAATTCAGCAGAGAGAAGACAGCACTGCCCAGCTTGTGAAATGCAAAGAGACAGATCATGGAACAGCTTGGCTTGGAAGGAACCTTAAAGATTCCAGAAGGAAGACTGTAGAGTTGTCCTTTCTTTAGAAGTACTGAGCCAAACAAAGCAGGCCAGAAGGTGATGACAGCCCCAGCAGAAGGACTCTGCCATTTGTGTGGCTCTCTGCCACTGCCAGCTCAAGGGCAGGGATGATGGAGAGTGGGAAAGAGCAGGAAACAGCAGTGAGGGTACAGAAACCACACCAAATTCTGCTGACTTCAATAGGCCCCTAAAACTTTTCTGCTTTGCCTTCTTTTGGGAATACTCCAGAGAAGACTTCCCAAAGTGTCTGCAAAATGTATCCTTTGTGATTATAAAGCGATCCTTTGTAATACAGTGCCAAGAGAGCACAGGCCTGTGGGCCTGACCTCAGTGCCAGTTCCACCTGCCAGTGGCATGTCTGACATCAACAGGGGACCAAGACTACTCAGCACTGCCATTTACAGTCCTGACTGCACTCAGGACGTTTGTGAGGTGAGAAGGGACAGAGGGAGGGGAAAGAATATGCTAGAGGGCAAGGCTGCCATTCACAGGGCCCTTCCCAGGCTGGAGAAAGGGACCAACACAAACCTTGTGAAGCTCAGTGAAATCCAGCCCCAAGTCCTGCAGCTGGGATGGAATAACCCTGGGCAGGCGCCCTGCAGGAAAGGACCTGGGGGTCCTGGGGGGCAAGCTGAAGAGGAGCCACTGCTGCAAAGGTGTCCTGCTAAGAGCAAACTATCCCCTGTTCAGCAGCTGGGAGGGCACATCTGGACCCAGATCCAGTTTCAGGGTCCCCACAATACAAGAGAGATGTCAACAAACTGGAGACAGCCTGAGGAACAGGGACACGTGGCAGCCAAGGAGAGGTAGAGAGAACTGGGTTTGCTCAGCCTGGGAAAGGAAAAGCCCCAGGAGGAGTCTGATGGCAGTTTTCCACTACCTAAAGTGTGGTGGGGACAGGGAGACACGAACAAGATGGAGCCAGTCCTTTCTCAAAGGTGCGCAGTAAAAAACAAAAGCAGGGAATATTCAGTTCAGTGCAGCGAGGGGAATTCTTATTGGAAATAAAGAGGAAAGATTTCATGAAGACTGATCAAGTACCAGAACTGGAGCCCATGGATGCTGTGGTAATCTCCGTCCTTGGGAATTTCCAAAATTCCACATGCCAAAGCCCTGAGCACTCTGATCTAACTCTGAAGCCAGCCATTCCCTGAGCAAGGGCAGGACTAACGACCTTCCCAGGTCCCTTGGGACAAGGAATCTCTTGATTCTTGCTCACCTGGCCTGCATCCAGCCTTTTGGCCAAAGGGGCTTCACCTCTCCTTCTAGGAAGGTCTTCACATAATCCTCTAGAGACTGAGCCTTATTCTTGTCAAGGTCAAAACCATCCAACTTAATCTTCACCAAGTGGCAAAGCAGCTCCCTGAGGAACAGGAAGATTTCAGATACAGTTACGCAGATTGACCTTTCCCACTTGGAGATCATGCTCTTTATCCAGGCTGGATAAACACACCAGGACACACCTGGCTCTTGCTAACACAGCCCTGCACTGCCTCCCTAAGAACGGGGAAGGGAAAGGCACATTCCTTGCTCTGTGTGCACACACGTGGATGCACCAGGGAGAAAAGTCTTGTTAACCCTTCCCAGTGTAATCTCCTGAAACAGCTGAGGTTGCAAAGCAGTGCCAGAGCCACAGGCACCAGTAACAACCATAGAACTGAACCTCTCAGCAAGGAGAAGGCAGGAAGCAAGGCTGGCTGTGTCCTAAATGAATCAGCAGCACAAACTGATTTGTTCCAGAATAAGAAGAAAAAGACAGCAGGACTGATTTTCCTTTTCCTCTTTGTCACTCTCCCCTGTTCTCAGCACTCCCTTCTCTCCCCAAGTGCCAGGGGCAGCAAAACCCAACAGCTTCAACTGCTTCCACAACCAGAACCCGGGCGTGTTAAGAGTCTGGCCTGGAGGATGTCAGCAATTCAGCTGAATCCCTTCTGTTCCCAAAGATCTGACTCTCTCTTTTGGACTCTGCACAGAGGCTTCTCAGCACTTCTCTCAGAGTTAGCCTGGGCCTGAGATCAGCTTCAGGGTGAGATGTAACAAATGCAGTAGTGGCTTCCATAAACAGCACCATGTGCCACAAGCCTCCAAGCTGACTGTTCCTACAGGTGATCAGCACTGCTCTGAAAACAAGACACAGACACCAAAATGCTTCACTGCCAACTGCAAAGAGTGAGACAGGTCATGGGTTTGCTTAATATCTGAGTTATTCAAACCTGATTTCATCATTCCACTGGAATTTCTTCCGCGGGCCCGCAAGGCGCTTCCCTCCCTTTTCCTCATCCTCATCATCATCAGAACAAACTCGCTGCTCTTTGTCCTTTTCCTCTTCCAGCATCCTAAAATGGAGACAGAAAATGTGGGGGTGACTGAAGGTTCAAGGGGAGGATTAAGTATCTCTGAACAGCACTGGTCAGAGGTCTCAGTACCAGCAATCCCTGGCTTAGGGTGCGAGCTGAGCTATGGGCTCAAGGTTAAGAAATCTCCCAATATTTTGTAATAGAGATCATGGGAGTAACCCAGCCTGACTATTCCCAGGCTGCCATGTTCCTAAGGACATGGCTGCACAAGCAAAACCCCTCAGCCAAGCTCTGGTCCCATCAGTGCTGCTGTAGCTGGCATCGCCACAGGCAGCACAAGGAAAACACACAGCTCAATTAGGCCAATCAGTGCCCATCAGCAAATTTAGCCCATGGAACAAAAAGAGGTGGTAAACTTCAGGAAAGCAGCCTCCAGGCCACAGGGAGCATGCTGGGGAACGAGCACATGAGGAGCTTACTTGGCAAACTTGGCCTGAGTATGGGCTTGGCATTCCTCCTGGTACTTGGCCACCTGCTCTGGCATGGCTCTTCCAATGGCTTCCTTCAGCTTCTGCAAAGGCTCCTTCAGTCGGCCACCCTGGAGCAAGCACAGAGCACCCTGAAGCTCCACATGGCTGAGACACCAAAATCCAGCCAGTTCAGAACCCAGCCCGCAGCCACGGTGCCCCATGGAGGACACGGCCTGTTTGGGGACACCAGGCACGGGGTGCACTCAGGGGCACCAGGCACACGGGGCTGGGCTGGCAGGATCCCTCACCTGCTCGTAGAGGTAGAGCCTGCGGGCTCGCTTCAGCAGGGTGTCCTTGCTGCAGGGGAAGAAGGCGGCCAGGTGAGCGTAGACCCCCGAGCGCACCTGGCTGCTCAGCTCCCGTGTCTGCAGCTCGATGCTGGGGACACAAACACAGCGTTAGCAGGGCCTGACAGCGATCCTCTGAGCAACCAGGGCAGCTCTGAGGGGAGCTGGAGGCAGGGAGAGCAAACACAGCGTTAGCAGGGCCTGACAGCGATCCTCTGAGCAACCAGGGCAGCTCTGAGGGGAGCTGGAGGCAGGGAGAGGGGACAAAGGACAAGGCACACTGCGTGAAGGTTCTTTGGCTTCTAGCATCAACAGATTTTATCCCAAGCTATGCTTTGAATCTGGTCTGGGAGGAGCTGGAGAAGGAACAAATGGAAGTCAGCAGTCTCATCTGTCCTGCAGCTTTCCCCAGCAGCTGAATGCTGGGGGGTCAGGCATTGAGATGGGAAGTGCACAGTGGTTATGTCAGAGGATATAGCAGTGGAATTCAGGATGATACAAAATCAAACTTTATGCCTTGGGTTTCAACTTCCAAGTGAGTAGATGAGAGAGATTAGAGAGTGTCAAACCCATCTACACAGCTGAACAGAACTTAGGAACCTGGCTTTTTAAGCCACCTCCTGGTGTCAGAAAGTGTAAAAAACCCCAAGTGATTCATCATCACCATCATCAAAGTCAGAATGGTTTTGGTTGGAAGGGACCTCAAAGCCCATCCCATCCCACCCCCTGCCATGGGCAGGGACACCTTCCACTGTCCCAGGTTGTTCAAAGCCCTGTCCAGCCTGGCCTTGGGCACTGCCAGGGATCCAGGGGCAGCCACAGCTGCTCTGGGCACCCTGTGCCAGGGCCTCCCCACCCTCCCAGGGAACAATTCCATCCCAATATCCCATCCAGCCCTGCCCTCTGGCAGTGGGAAGCCATTCCCTGTGTCCTGTCCCTCCATCCCTTGTCCCCAGTCCCTCTCCAGCTCTCCTGGAGCCCCTTTAGGCCCTGCAAGGGGCTCTGAGCTCTCCCTGGAGCCTTCTCCTCTCCAGGTGAGCACCCCCAGCTCTCCCAGCCTGGCTCCAGAGCAGAGGGGCTCCAGCCCCTGGAGCATCCCTGTGGCCTCCTCTGGACTCTCTCCAGCAGCTCCACGTCCTCCTGCTGTTGGCCCCAGGGCTGGAGGCAGCTCTGCAGGTGGGGTCTCACCTGAGGGGCCAGAGGGGCAGAATCCCCCCTCCTGCTGCCCACACTGGGGCTCAGCCCAGCACAGGGGGTCTCTGGGTGCTCACAGGGGGGGCATGTCCAGCTGTCACCCACCAACACCCCAAGTCCTTCTCCCTGAGCTGCTCTCAGTGAGTTCTTCTCCCAGTCTATATTCATGTCTGGGTTTGCCCTGATCCGAATTGTACAGCAAATTTGTACAAATCTGTCTAAATCTCCTCTGAGCAAGGCTGAAGTGGTCAGTCTGACCCCAGACAAGGACTGCTTGTGCAGCCAGCACTGGAATGCTGGAGGGTGGTAATCAGCCCTGGAAATGAGAGGGAAACAGAGTCCCAAACCTCCCCCTGGCAGTTCCCTGCAAGTGCCTGGATAAACCTTAATGAAATAAAAGCCTGGGTGTCAGTATTATTGCACTGATCACAAAGCCCTGTGCATTCACCAGCCCTGTCCAGGCACTGGCAGAAGAATGAAGCCATTATCTGCAGCTGCCTGAGCAACACTGGCACTCTGTAATTTGGGGCCTCAAAAACACAGAGCAGGAATGGAATTCCTCCAGTTTTCCCAGAGAACTATTTGAACACAGCAGCCTTATCCCAGCAATAAACAATTTTATATAGCATGTAAGTTAAATAGCAAAAACCTGCCTGACACCTCTCACAGGGAGAGATTTACTGTCTTGCATCCTGCTAAACTCACAGGTCAAGTGACCAAATTTAGGCACGTAAATATCAGGCAGCATCTTGAGAAGAGGACGCCTGGATACATCCCTTCCAACATTCTCCTACCTCATCATATTTCAACTGAAAGCCATTTCTAGGAGATTTTCATGTTATTCTGGGCATGTTCTGCCTGGAAGACCTGTACAAGGACAACCCCACCATTCCTGTTGAACCTGCTCTTGAATTTACCAAAAATGCTCTGCCTAATGCTCTCCTTTCCCACACCTCTCTGCTGGCAGCACTTACTCCAGTATGATGTTGTTGATGTCCTGAGTGAAGAATCTCTGCTTGCCTTCTCCCTCGGCAGCTCTGGCAGCCTGCAAGTCAGGAAATAACACAAATCATCAGCAGTTCACAGCTGGCACAAGCAACCAAGTGTCTTCTAAACCAGCATGGAATTGCTGCAAAACAAGGCACGGTTTTATTACATGAGGTGAGATCGTGCCCTGTCCTCTCACACCTCCCCAGTTCAAGTCCAGCCCTGCCTGACCTGGTAACAGCATGTCCTGCACCCCTTGTGACTTCCCAGCCTGCATTCTCCCCTCCAGATGCACTGGAGTGACCACTCTGGAGTGAAGATTCCTCTCTTTAACGGGACAAAGGACATGGCTTGGTGGCTTCTTTGGCAAACTTGCCATGGGGAGAACAACAGCTTCAGGGCATGGTTTTAACTTTTCAGCAGATTGAGGGATGTGAGCACAGAGCTTGTCCCTGGACCAGGAAAGATCATCCTAATCCTATCTAAGGAAGGTTGAGGAGACCCCTTCCCCTGTCCCAGGGTGCTCCCCCATCCAGCCTGGCCTTGGGCACTGCCAGGGATCCAGGGGCAGCCACAGCTGCTCTGGGCACCCTGTGCCAGGGCCTGCCCCCCCTAACAGGGAACAATTCCTTCCCAATATCCCATCCAGCCCTGCCCTCTGGCAGTGGGAAGCCATTCCCTGTGTCCTGTCCCTCCATCCCTTGTCCCCAGTCCCTCTCCAGCTCTCCTGGAGCCCCTTTAGGCCCTGGCAGGGGCTCTGAGCTCTCCCTGGAGCCTTCTCTTGTCCAGGTGAGCATCCCCAGCTCTCCCAGCCTGGCCCCTGAGCAGAGAGGCTCCAACTCTTGGAGCATCTCCGTGGCCAGGTTTTCTAGATCAATCTGGAAACTAAGCCAAGAAACCAAGAGAAGAGTCACAGCCACAGGGGATGTGTTATTCCCAGTCAACACCATGGAAACAACAAAAAAAGTCCTGTTCAGGAAGCTTCCTGAGCTATGACTGCAGCTCACAAAGCGCTGCCCAAAAACATCACACCCATGAAAAATATGTCCAGCAGGAAAATAATTGCAAGAGATGAATGAGATAGTAGCAAATTGCCAAGAGCTTTCAATTTTTTCTGAGTGGGGACACAAACAAAACTGGGATTTGGCACAAGGCACCACAATGAGTTAGTGATTCCTTGCACGGGAAAGGAGACCAGGAGAAGATTTTGAAATCCCATGATTTACCACTCCAAAGTTGAGGCAGGCAAGCAATTAATTTATGCCCAGAAGGTGAACATTCCTCCCTGCCAGCAGCAGGTCACAGACAGCTGGTGATATCAAAGGAGAAGGCTCAATGCTAAGGAGAATCCTCAACAGGAAAATTATTTAGGGAGGAGAGGGTTAAAGTCAAAGCAGTTCAAAGTAGAAGAGGAAATGCCTGGAGGGTCCATTTAACTCAGGAGATGCTCGCACCTCTGGGATGAAGAGATTAGGCTCTCAGGCAGAGGTACAGCACCTCTTCATTCCCACCCGAGCCCATGTCCCAAAATCCTAGCTGACCCAGAGCTTCAGTTTGTTTATTTCTTAACATCCACACTCCAGCAACAAGAGACACAGCAGCAGGAAAATCTAAGCAGGAAAACCAGTGGGGACTCTGCTATTAAACTGTTTCACAACACCATGACAATTAACCTGATATAGTGGAACTTCCAAAATACTCTCCTTTAACTCAGACAGAGTCAGAAAGTTATTTTGGTGTTTTCTGAAACAGAAACATCCACCAAGAGCCCATTATTTTTATCAGCTGTGGCAATACTTCCTTCAATTCCTCCTCCCCTCCCATCTGCTCACCCCCACTGCACAGCTCAGCAGAACAGCTCTCTAAGAGCAGCTTATCTTCACAAACAGGAGTTACTCAGCCCCTCTTACTTAAGTAAGAGGTGCTCTCAACTGAAGTGCCCCAGGAGGCAGAAACACCACAGAGCTCCAAGGCCATGTTTTTGACTTAAAATCAATGTTTAAAACCACACCAGCAGCAGGAACAAAACCTCCCAGCACTCACTGGCAGGCTGATGTTGACAGCCCTCACACCACAAGGCTGAAAGCACACTTTGACATGCCAGGAAGGGATCCCTGACCCAATGTTTTCCTTCTCCGAAACAGACTGGAGCTTCCCAAAGCACACCACGTTTTGGAGAAGATGGGTGAGTCCCACAGGAGTCCAGCTGCAGGAGGAGCTACTGGTGAAAACACGCAGGACCATCCTTCTAGACATTTAAATGCAGGACTCAGGTGGGCATGAAGAGGTGCTGTACCTCTGCCTGAGAGCCTAATCTCTTCATCCCAGAGGTGGGAGCATCTCCAGAGTTAAATGGACCCCCCAGGCATTTCCTCTTCTAATTGAACTGCTTTGACTAAATGGTATCCTGACAACGAGATGTTAAAAACAGGTGAAGGGCTCCAATTGCCACATTGGTGCAGCTCCAGTGTGGTACCCAAGCTTCAGTGAAGGACCTGCCTGTATATGACATGGAAATGGTTCTAGCAAATCCTCAAGCCCCATCTACAGGGCTTTCCAGGCCTTCTCACACTCTGGAAATGTGGCAGTGCTTTCCAGCTGCACCCTCTGGTTTTACACACAGAACAATGAGCACCCCTCCCCTGTCCTGACCAGCACAGCACGTTAAAAATATTATGGTGGAATTTGTCCTTGTCGTGGTTTAACCCCAGACTGCAACTCAGCCCCCCACAGTCACTTGTTCCCTTATCCAGGAGGGATGGGGCAGGGTGAAAGTGAGAACACTCATGGGCTGAGATAAACACAGAGTAACAGGGAAAGCAAAAGCCATACAAGCAAAGGGAAACAAGGAATTCATTCCCCACTTCCCGTGGACAGGCAGGTGTTCAGCCATCCCCAGGACAGCAGGGCTCCATCACATGTAACTCCTCCTTGGGAAGACAAATGCCATCACTCCAAACATCCCCCTCTTCCTTCTTCTTCCCCCAGGTTTATACCCTGAGCATCACCCTCCACGGTGTGGGATATCCCTGTTGGGATCAGCTGTCTTGGCTGTGTCCCCTCCCAGCTCCTCGTGCCCTCAGCCCCTTGCTGGCAGTGTGGGGTGAGGAGCAGCAAAGGCCTTGGCACTGGGTGAGTGCTCCCTGCTCAGCAATAACAAAAACATCCCTGGGTTATCAGCTCTCTTTACAGTACAAGCCCAAAACAGCCCAATATCAGCCACTGTAGGGAAAATTTTAACTCCATCCCAGCTCAAACCAGCCTCAGTAATTCACATTTCAGTTCATTCATGTCAAGGTGACTTTGGAAATTGCTTCTTGCATCAGGTCCACACTTCACCAAGAGGGGTAAAGGAGGAATCCTGATCAGGTGTGATCTTGAGTGTTACATTCAGTGGGTAACAAGGTCCAGGACTTGGACATCACTTGGCATCTGGGCCTTCAAGGAAATGACTTAGAGGAAACCGGGTGCCACCAAGGTGTGATCCCAGGGGCACTGAGAAACTCCCCCACTGGAATGTGCTCTGTCCCTGGGTGCTGCCACACACACCCAGCAGAGCTGCCCCCCCTCCAGTGACCACCAGCCCCGCTGCCCCCACAGCTGCTGTACCTGAGCCAGTTCCTTGATCCGTTTCTCCAGGGGGGCTGGCAGCCCCTCGGGGAGTGATGGTGGCTGCTTGAACTCCTGCTCCAAGCCCGTGCCACCAGGGTCGCTGCCATCCTCCACCTCGGGGAAGGGGCTGCCCTCCGGGGACTCGCTGAGGAGCCGCTCCAGGTCCAGCTCACTCAGGGAGTCCATGGCTGTGGCTGCCTGGAGCAGGTCACTGTCACTGGCGTGGCCGAAGAGCGAGAGCAGAGGGTCGGCCATGGCCTCTGCCTCCCTTGGGGCTGCAGGGTCTGCTGGGGAAGGAGTCACCACTTTCTGCTCTTCATCTTTTTTCTTCTGAGCATCCTTCTCCTTCTGAAACTTCTTCAGCATCTCCTTGACACTGAGAGCTCCAGAGTATTTCTTCTTCTTCTTCTCCTTACTTGCATTTAATGCTGTGAAGCTGCAAACAAAGCGTGGAGGGGGAAAGGGAACTGAATACAAGATCAAGGAGCAGAGAGGGTCTGTTCCCCCCAGTTCACTTCAGGCACAATTCCTTGGAAAGTCTTAGCCCCAGTCACACCAGAAAAAGTATTTTACAGCTTCTGAAACTCTTAAGGTTCTGCCTGTTCCTCTCAGCTCAGAGAAGACTGTCCTGACTCATTGCAGAGAGCTGCTGGGGCTTAAACCACATCCACAGAGCTCTGCTTTCATTTAGCCACATGATAGTATTGTTATTTCAGCAAGGAAGGTTGGGAAATGCACAGTTAGTACAGAGGAACTGAGGCAGGACAGAGTTAGTGTGAAGCTTTCTGCTGTGTTAAAACCAGGAGAGCAAATTCCTTTCCTTGCTCGCTTGGAAGGGATCACACACGTGAGACACGTGTTTTGTCAGACACGTGGTTTGCTGTTGCCCAAAAGCAGATCCATGCAGGAAAAAATAAATTACAAAGAATAGTTAAAGGAAGAAAGAAAAAACTTAGGAGGAAAATATAGGAAATGAGTGAAAAGCAACAGATACAGATACTGAAAGAGACAGGCCAAGCAGACCAAAGCAAGGACAGAGCTACAGCACAAGATGACTCAGAACAAAAAGAAAAACCATTCCATTTTACAGCCCAAAAGCTACAAAAGAGCTGAGCACTCATCCAAGAAATACTTTGGGCAGGAGTACAAAGGATTGCCCAGAGAGAGCAGTAACACAGCCTGCCTTGTAACCTCTCCCTCCCTGCCAGCCCAACACTTGTACAGCCCCGAGTCCAAGCCCTTCCCACCTGCCTTTCTTCCCACAGCTTTGTCGTTATCTTTCTCTCTACTCCCCGTATCTGTCCCCACTGTCAGTGCCTAAACAGAGCTCCAAAAACACCACTCCTACAGCCAGCTGTGCCCCCCTTGGCTCAGACACTGCTGCTGGGGAGCTGTGCTCCTTCCCTGGTCATCCCCTCCTTTCTGTCCCACTTTAGAAGCAACAGGGCTTTTCCTGCTGGTGTCTGCAATGTGCATTGGAGCCGCTCCACACGGCAACAGGTTCCTACTGCAGCCACCTGGAACCCTGAAACACTTGCTGAGCAGCAAGAATTCCCTCCTCCCCTCCTTACCCAGCTTTTGGAAACTTGGACTTCTTTGATTTCTTTTCCTTGTCGTAGGAATCATCCTTCTTCTTCTTCTTTATTTTTTCACCCCCATCTTTCAACTTCCGCTTCTGCAGAGGGTTTAAAAACGAGTCACAATCAGAGAGTTTCCCACAACATCACCAGCACTCCCAGAGCCACTCTGGGACCTCTCCCAAGAATGTGAAACACAGGACTCATTAACCCAACCCCCCTGCATCCTTCACCACAGTTCTGGCACGTGTTCCCTTCAGCATTTGACAGGACCCCCATAATGCTGTGACTTCCAGGGTGACAGGGAGCTGCTGTCACCTCTGCTCCAGGAATCAGGTAACCCCACCAGAGTCTTATCCATGCCAGACATGCTCCATTTTACTACGACATTTTAGGAAACAATGGGATTTCAAGTGTTCATCTCTGTTCTGTCCACACCAAGTCACCCTGGATGTCAACACACGTTCATGCAGCTGTAACAGAGGGAATAATTGAGAAAGCTGTCTTGCTGACCTTGGGACACTTCTTCTTCTTCTCTTTGACATAGTCATCCTCAGACTCAGAGGCCTGCCGGAACTGCAGCGTTCCCGAGTTGATGTAAAACCCTCCGTACTTCGTAGTGAGAGAAGCGGGAACCAGCTCATCGTACTGGAAATAACAGAGAACAGTTCATTGGCACTGGGAGCTTGGTTACTTCATTCCATAGCTCAGCTGCTTGGAAAATGCAGTGGGATTCATAGAATCACAAAATATGCTGAGTTGGAAGGGATCCATCAGGACTGAGTCCAACTCCTGGCCTTGCACAGACACCCCAACAATCCCAACCTGTACCTGACAGCGTTGTCTAAATGCTTCTTGAACTCACACAGGTTTAGAGTTGTGATTACCTCCCTGAGAAAGCTGTTCCAGTGCCTGCCCTCTGGGGGAAGAACATTTTCCTGATATCCCACCTAAACTTCCCTGACTCAGCTCCAGCCATTGCCTGGAGTCCTGTCGCTGCTCACAAGAATGGGGAGACTGCGCTCCCCTAAGAAGAGCCTGGAATGCCTACCAGCATCCCCTGCCATGCAGCTGCCCCAGGAGCTCTCATTCCCTGGCCCTGGCATGCTGTGGCTCACTCCCAGCCCAGGTTCAGCCCCCCAGGGAGCCACCTTTAGCCACTCTCACACCCCCCAGCACTCACAGCTTCCGAGTTGTCGATGAAGGAGTCGGACTCATCATAGCCATACCCCATATCAATCAAATCCTGAATCCGGTCCTTCCTGCGCCTCTTGCCACCCTGAACAAGGAAACATGGACACTGTGATCACTTTTCTCTTCCAGTACCACAGAGATACCCTGATACAGGACAGCAACACTGGCTCCAGGACAGAAAAGCTACAGCAGAAGCAAACCAGGGTTGGCTCCTGTCACACTGTACTCCCAGGGTGTGGTAACTCCAGTCTGAAGCCTCGTCATACAGAAACAAACCAGTGCAGCCAAATGAAAAACTGCCAGCCAGACTCCACACTGAGCTGGGTCTGCACCCCTTCAACATTCCTGCCAGGGCTCTCTTCCAGAGGGCTTGCTCTTCCCTGAGTGCTCCAGTGGGTACAGACTCAGTACTACAGACATCAAACACACAAAGAGCATGTCAGGGTGACCCATGGGCCAAATCTGGATGAGAAAACAACACACAGCTTGCTACCCAAAGTGCCAGAGGTAAAACACAGCGTGGTTTTACTGTCAACTACAGAAACAATGCAAAAGGAAGAACAGAAAGGAGCAGGTAAGACAGATCCATGCACCAGCGTCCTGAGGACAGGGGGCTCATCACAGTCCCATGCTCAGACACTTGGCAGATTCCATCCTGCCGCAGCAACAAGGCCTAGAAATTAATTTTTGTTTAAGGAAATTCAATTTTATCAATCACAGCAAGTGATTTGCCACTCACTTTAGTTCATGTCATTTGCTTTAATCAGGCTCATCTGATTTAAAAATGAACCTGAACTATTTTTGCAGCCCTGAGACACAAAAAGAACATAAAAACCAGCACATGGCAGCCAGGATAAAGGACTGGGGGAGAACAGGAACCCAAGAGCCAGTGAGCATTAAAAGCACTGCCCAGCCCAAGGAATAACAACCCTTAAAGAAGAAACACTCACATATTTTTCTTCGAACTTCCTAGCAAGAGCCTCCACTTTATGCCTCTCCTTTTCCTCATCATTGAAGGGATCAGCTGGGTCTTTCTTCTGTACAAACAGAAGGGATGAAACCATGACAGTCAATCCTGTCACACTGCCACCAAAACCCCATGAATTAAACCCATCCTGACTGGAGCAGCTGGGCAGAAGCTCGGATAAATCAACCTTTAGAACAGTGCTGATCAATGTCTTCATCAGTGACATGGACACAGGGATCAGGGCACTCTCAGCATGTCTGGGGATGACATCCAGCTGTGTGGTGTGGTTGACACACCTCAGGGATGGGAGGCCATCCAGAGGGACATGGACAGGCTGGAGAGGTGGGACCATGAGAGGTTCAACACGGCCAAGTGCTGGTACTGCACCTGGGCCAGGGAACCCACAGGGTCAATCCAGGCTGGGGGATGAAGGGATGGAGAGCAGCCCTGGGAGAAGAATTTGGGGTGTTGGTGGGTGAGAGGCTGGACTTGCCCAGCTGTGAGCACCCAGAGCCCCCCCTGTGCTGGGCTGAGCCACAGAGTGGGCAGCAGGGCAGGGGGGGATTCTGCCCCTCTGGACCCTCAGGTGAGACCCCACCTGCAGAGCTGCCCNAGGCTCCAGGGAGAGCTCAGAGCCCCTTCCAGGGCCTAAAGGGGCTCCAGGAGAGCTGGAGAGGGACTGGGGACAGGAGATGGAGGGACAGGACACAGGGAATGGCTTCCCACTGCCAGAGAGCAGGGCTGGATGGGATATTGGGAAGGAATTGTTCCCTGGGAGGGTGGGGAGGCCCTGGCACAGGGTGCCCAGAGCAGCTGTGGCTGCCCCTGGATCCCTGGCAGTGCCCAAGGCCAGGTTGGACGGGGCTTGGAGCAGCCTGGGATGGTGGAAGGTGTCCCTGCCATGGCAGGGGATGGGATGGGATGAGCTTTAAGGTCCTTTCCAAGCCAAACTGTGCTGGGATTCTGAGAGTGTCTCTGTGGTTTGGGTGCTCTCTCAGTTAGTTTTGCACCTGTCTCTGCTTCTCCCAACTCTCAAAACCCCCCCCAAAAATTAAGCAGCATAAAACATCAACGGACTGCTAACAGTTCTGAAGGTAAACAGTAAAAGGAATAAAATCTAAGAAGTTTCTTTTCATTGACAAACCCCCCTTACTCAAAGTTTAGATGCTACAGGAGTTTTCATTCATATCTCCTTTGGCGCTCTTTGGAAAACAGCGCCCTATCACCGCCAGCTGTCCAGGTACCAAAACTCACTTTAGATCCAGCCATTCCAAACCAAACGAGCATCACATCCCACACCTGCCACCAGCGCAGCACCTTCCCAAGACAAAATTCCAGCCAAGGCAAAGGAGTGACCCAGTGTGGCCTGACAACAAGAACCCCAGCCTAGGGGTCAGCTCTCCTGCCTGCAGGATGTTCAACCACCCTCCTCCCACCTTGCAGCACCTCACAGCAAACACAGACCCAACTCTCAAAACAGCGATGCTGAGACAGCCTGTGAGACCTTCAGCGACAACAGAGATTCCCACAGGCTCCCAGGGACACTCACCTTGTCACCTGAAGAACTCCCTTTTACTTTCCCTCGACAGCTCTTGAGGAGATCTGGGTAGAAGAACTCCGGGCAGCGTTTGTGGTCCGGCTCGAAGAGGGTCAGAGTGATGCGAACGGCCGTGGCCGCCGGCTCGGGCTCCGGGGGCTGCTCTCCATCGTCCTTCCGAGACCTCTTCAGGAAGCTGCTGCTCAGTGGCCCATGCAGAGTGGTGAACGAAACCCTGTGGGGCTCTGTCATGGCTATGGCCAAGTCTTACCAGGCCTCACGGCATCGTTCCCATTGCATTAGGAAAGGTCCGTCGGGCTGCACTGATGGATTCCACTGATGGATTAAATGCAACTTAACAGAGGACGCTGGCAGTAGAACAAGTGCTCTGTTTTTGGAGTTTTCTTGGGAAATGACAAAGGGCCGTGCTGCAAGTGCTTGCTGCAATCATTAGAGAGAAAGAAAGAAAGAAAGAAAGAAGTAAGTCAGTCCTTGTAGCAGACTTCCCTCCAACACTGGCAGTTCCCCGTTATCCCTCCAGCACGTCTCTCTCCTCACACCACACCTCTCCATTGGTAAGGGCTGAAGGAAATCCAGCTGCCGGGAGACAAAACGACCCCGCCAGACTCGCTTTGACGCGGCCCAGGAGCCCTGGGCACAAACACCGGGCTGGGCTGCACCTCCCGGGCCGGGGCTGCACCTCTCGGGGCCGGGGCTGCGCTCCGGCCGCCTGATCTCCCGTTGCACGGAGGCCCGGCCACCAGTGTCCCAGGGACAGCGGCCCCGGCGGGGCTGAGCGGGGCCCGGAGCTGAGCGGGACTCGGGGGCTGAGCGGGGCCCAGGGCTGAGCGGGGCCCGGGGTGGCAGCGCGGCCGGAGGGAGCGCGGCCCGCGGGGCCGAGGGGAGGAC
>VZRO01002702.1:328477-354445 GCA_013397915.1 Daphoenositta chrysoptera
TGTCGGTGCTCTCGGAGCGGCTGCCCACGTTCTCTTCACTCACCGAGCAGCGTTTGGTGGAGCCTCGTAGGAATCAGTGGCGTGAAGCCTTCAGGAAGCTGCGTTCGTCCTGCCCCTCGTGTCCCTAGAAAGCTCAGGTTTCTTCCATAGAATAAATGCAACTTAGGGAATGTGTGTAACGATGAGGGGCAACAGAGTAATATAATATATCTAAACAGTGGCTGTTGTGGATGAGGCTGCGGGCCTGTGCTGGAAGACCTTGACTGGAGATAACGAACTCCCCGCAGACCCTGAGCCTGTTCAGCACTGGCTGCTCCAGCTGGATGGGACACGATGGGATCCATCCCAGGGTACTGATGGAGCTGGCTGTTGTCATCGTGGGACCTCTCCATTATTTTTCAGCGGTTTGGGGAGTCTGGAGAGGTCGCTGTTGAGTGGAAGGTGATCAATGTCCCAGTTCTCAAGCAGACTAAGGAGGAAGACCCTGCAACCTACAGGCCTGTCAGTCCCACTTCAGCGTCTGTTAAAATCCTGGAGAAGGTTATTTAGGAGCTGCTGAAAAACCCTTGAGAGACAATGCAGTTATCAGTCACAGCCAGTGTGGGTTCACAGGGGGAAAGTCCTGCTTAATCTGTTTAATTCCCATTTGTGACAAACTCAGGCATCGATTCCACAGAGTCACAGAATGGGTCAGGCTGGAAGGGACCACAATGGCTCGTTTGGTGCCACCTCCCTGCTCAGGGAGGGTCAGCCCAGAGCACAGGGCACAGGGCTGTGTCCAGACAGTTCTGGAATATCTCCAGTAGCAGACACCCCACTCTCACTCTGGGCAGCCTGTTCCAGGGTACAAGAGAGTTTATCATCATGTTCAATTGGAACTCCCTGGGCTCAGGCCCTGCCCGTTTGGTGCCATTGCTGGGCCCCCGGAGCAGAGCCTGGGCCCTGCCCTGAGCCCTCCCTGCAGCCAGGGACAGACAGGGCTGAGGGCCCCTCTCAGCTGGGGCTCCTCTCCAGCCTGAGCAGCCCCAGCTCCCTCAGCCTTTCCTGGGCACCAAGATGCTCCAGGTCCTTCAGCCTCCACTGGACCTGCTCCAGGATCTCCATATCCCTCCTGTCCTCAGAACCCCGGAACTGGACAGAGCATTCCAGATGTTCCTCACAAGCTGAGCCGAGGGGCAGGATCCCCTCACACCCCCCAGGAACCCCCACGTTGGCCCCGGGGCACACGGCTGGTCAGGAAGAGTTGGTGTCACCCTCTTCTCCTCAGAGCTGCTGCCCAGCAGGACAGCCCCAGCCCAGGCTGGTGCCTGGGGTTGTTCCTCCCCAGGTGCAGGACCCTGCTCTGGCCTGTGTTGAACTCCAGAAGGTTCCTCTCTGCCCCTCTCCCATTGTTGAGGTCCCTCTGAAGGGCCACACAACGCTCTGAGGTATCAGCCACTCCTCCCAACTCCGTGTCAGTCATCTTTGTGTTGACCAAGGGAAGACAGTAGATGTGGTGGTTTGGGGTTTTAGCAAAGCTTTTGATACCATCTCTCACACTCTCTTGGATAAACTGTCCCTCACACAGCTCCACGAGTGCCCCTTTACATGGGCGAGCAGCTGGTGACAGGTCAAGCTCAAAGGGTTACAGTAAACGGGGCCACATCAGGACAGTCACCAGTGGGGTCACACAGGGCCCTATCCGAGGGCTGGTGCTCTTGAATGTCTTATAAATCATCCAGATTCAGGAATTTAACGTATATTAAGTAGGTTTGCCAACAACAGTGAGCTGGGAGAGGCTGTGGAGTCCCCACAGGGCCCTTCCAGGGAGCTGGGCAGTCACAACCCATGTGAAATTCAACAGCAGCAAGTGCCGGATTCTGCGCCTGGGACAGGGTTGTACCCACAGTTTGGGGGATGAGAGGCTGGAGAGCAGCCTAGCAAACAGACCTGGGGGTTGATGGCAAGCTCAGCAGGAGCCTTCAGTGGCAGCCAAAAGGGCCAACTGTACCCTGGGGTACAGCTGGGCTGAGGGAGGGGATTGTCCTGCTCTGCACTGGGGCTGGAGCTCTGTGTTCCCACTAACGGTGCTGGGAGTAAAACTGTGGAGAGAACAGGTCAAAAGCCATTTCCCATCCCATAAAATTTTTAACTCTCTTCCATTTTCAAATATTCTTTCTTTGTATTTGGCTGATGTCACCAGCTCAGACTTAACTCCTCAGCAAATGCACTGCTCTAAATCCAGGGAGAAGCCCCAGGAGCAGGAACCAGGGTCTGGCATGGGGTTGGCATCCAGCTAAGAGGGTGGTGCAGGGCTCTTTCCAGTGGTGCCTAGCAACAGGGTGAGGATCAACGGCCGGAAACTAAAACACAGGAAGTCCCATCTCAACATGAGGAAGAATTTCTTTACACTGAGGGTGGCAAAGCACAGGAGCAGGTGCCCAGGGACGGTGCGGAGTCTCCTGCTCTGGAGACATTCCAAACCCACCCGGACACATTCCTGTGACAGCTGCTCCAGGTAACCCTGCTGTGACAGGGAACTGGATGATCTCCAGAGCTCCTTTCCAACCCCAACTATTGTGGGATTTTGTGAGTCCTGCAGGAGCACAGGCCCTGCTGGTTCTGCTGCCATGAGTGTGTGGTGCTGCAGCAGCAGCCTGGCTCCACTGAACATCCCCCCAGCCACTGGGTCAGTGGGAAGCACAAGAGCCCTGCACAGGGCAGAGACAACGGGATCTCTGCTGCCTTCACCTCCTCCAGCTCTGACACACAACTGCTGCAGCCACAACCTCCCCTCCACGCTGCTGCCCAGGCTATTTCTGACAAGCACCTGCAGCCTCCTGCCTCCAAGAGCCCCAAGTGGAACAACAGACAGCTTCTACTTTTATTATTACAGTTTAACACAGTCTTGGACAGAGGAGAAGCAACAGGAACCAACATGCAAAGCAATTCAAAGTCCCCAGGGGCTCGAGGAAGACCACCCACAGCTCAGCTCCTGTACCTGCTCCCAGCAGTGTCTCTGGGGGCCCTTTCCCTCCAGCTGCTGCTCCGTCGTGCCCCAGAGCGGGACGAGGTCATGGCAGACACCAAACCCACACACAGAGAGGAGAGGACTGGCCTGGGATTGTCTCGATGAGTCAGGTCCGTTGTCTGACTGGAGTTCAGTGTGCTTTGAAACCGGGAGGGCATCTTCAATCTTGTCCATGTAGAGAGGGAGAAGAGGGATCTTTCAGGAAGAGGCAACAGAGAAGCTCAGGTATTCAGCTTCATCAAGAGATGAAGCTCAGGTATTTGGCCAGAGTTGTCCTGTGTCAGAGCTGGAAGCTCTTGGCACCAACAGCTCTTCTCAATGCATATATTAAACAACAAATGTGACCTTCCTCCCACTCGCTTCACACCTCGGTCTTCACCAGCATCTTCTGCAGCCCTGCTGCAGCCAGACTCCGAGTTCAGCCAAGTGGATGAGTTCCAGGAACAAACGGGATCTGTCAGGTGTTTAGAGCTGGACACAGGTGCCAGGAGAAGGCCCCGAGGCAGGAGGAGCCTTGGCTGAGGCAGCTGGGCAAAGCCCCACTCACTGGAGGGAGACCCCCAGCCCTGCCCCGCTCAGCCCCACCACCCTGGGACCAGCACGGAGCGGGACTGAGGGTGACTTTACTCTGCCCCCCAAGAGTTGCCCTCATTCCCCAGCACCTACAAAGCTGAGGACTCAGAGGGACAGGCTTTTAGGGCATAGGTCAAACTCATCCTGCACACAGGAAAGCCCTGGGGATCTCATTCCCTCAGTTTAACTGTGTCCCTGTCATGGCAGGATTCCATGTCACTGTCCCTGTCCTTATGCTCTGCTGAGGCTGCCCAGGCAGCTCAGACACAGCACAGCTCTGAGGAGCAGGGTGGCCCAGGGACAGCTCAGGTGTCCAGCCCATTACAAACTGGTTTCCAGATACCCTCCCAGCAGGAAAGCTCCACTGGAAGCTCTCAGGGGGACAAGGAAGATCTCAGGATCTCCCAGAGCTCAGTGCCAAGACTCCACAGCCTCTGCTGTGCACAAGAGAGAACTAAATACTCCCCTAAATAGTCCTTTCTGAGCCCCAGATCACACAAATCCTTCCCTGCCTCCCTCTCCCCCTTCTATTCCTGTGGCTGCCCCAGTGCTGCTGCTTCACGTCAGTCACCAGGGAGGGACAGTGGGGTGTCAGGTCGGGTCAGGGCTGTGCAGCCCCAGAGAACCAGAGCAGACCTGGAGGAGCTGCTTCCCACAGCCCAGGAGCCAGAGCCCGAGGAATTGTGCGTTTAACAGCATTTGGAGAATCTTCCTTCCATGGACTCGTTCATCACGTCTGAAACTGGGTGAGCTTGTGCCAGCCCCAGCACACAGAGCTCGCACCCACCAGGGGAGAGAGAATTGGAACATCCTTCATTCTTTGTCTTGGAATGAGCTCTAAAATGAGGATTTGCCCCCTTATCCTACAGCAGCCCAATTCTTTAAAAGCCTTTGGTGAAAAGCCTTCTGGAAATGCAGGTAAATTGTCAAGCCCGTCACCTTGAGGGTGACCAGCACCTCTCCCAGCAGCAAGGAAAACACATTCTCCTGCTCCAGGCAGGGATGAGAACACCCAGGAATGGGCCAAGAGCCCAAGTTTTACTTCAGTGAATCAGCTTGAGCTACTTGGGATTTAAGATGCTGCAGCAAACAGAGCAACAATACCAGCTACTTACTAGAGCAGAGAGAGAAAAAAAGAAACGGCTCCCCTTGGCAGGAGCTGAACCACAGAGTTCCACACACAGCCCAGCTCCCAGGATCCCACAGGCAGAATCTGCAGCCAGCCCCACAGCTGCCATGAAATGGATGGAAGTGTCCTGTGTCCCAGCAGGAAGATGTACTTCCCCTGGGATCCCTCCTCACTCGTAGATCCAGTGTGCAGCTGTGTCCTCCCAGCACGGCAGCTCCTCCGGGCGGAACCAGAGCGAGATCTCCTGCTGGGCACTCTCCACCGAGTCACTGCCGTGGATCACATTCCTGTGGGCAAGGAGAAAGGGAGCAGCTAGCACCAAGCTGAGAAAGGTGGGAGACTCTGCAGTCTGGAAAATTCTCCCTTGAACCAATTTAATTAAACCAATGGAGCCAGTCGTACCCCACAATATCCCTTCCTATCACACACCCCTCATCCTTCCAGAAGTGCTAGTTCCCAGCACTCCTTCCTCCTATGCTGAGGAGCCATTTGTTTGCTACAGGAGGAGCTGCAAGTGGCTGTAGGTCTGGGGTTTGCAGTTTTTGTGTCAGTGATTCCAGCTGTGCCTCCAGATTTTCCCCTTTCCATCAAAGTGGGTTTGGTATCGGACACCAGGGAACAGAGATCTAAGCCAGGATGGTTCAGTAAGAGCTGTGTCTACCACAGGCCAGGCTGGGGCCACCCAAGGTCACCAGCCATGGATCTTCACCTGCTCCCAGGAAAGGACTGAGTGGGCACCTCCCTCTTCACAGCCTGACAGTCCCAATTACCAGAGGAAAACAGGCAAACCCCATCTGCTTTCAACAGAGGACTTGGGAGGAAGGAAAGACACAACCCAGGCTCTTCCTCCTACCAAAGCCAACCCTGGGAAGCAGAGCTCTGCTCTGGTCTGAGAATAGAAGGGAAAATTTCTGCTCTGGGAATGCAGACTCATGTGGCTCGGGCAGGCCTGGCACAGGAATGCCCTGAAACACTGAGGGAAGAAAAAGTCAAAGCTCTCACTTGCTGACTTCAACACAGAAGTCCCCTCGGATGGTGCCAGGCCTGGATTCAGCTGGATTGGTCTCCCCGATCATGGTGCGAACTGTCTTCACCACATCCAGGCCCTGCCAGACCTACAGGAGAGCAAAACCAGGATCAGCTTCCACAACTGCCCCAGCAGGTCACATCTGTGCTCTGAGTTCCCTGCCAGATCCACCCGGGTGAGAGACAGGAAAGTGTCTCTCCAAATTACTCCTCCAAAGTTGATTTTAGAAAATAATCCAAATTATGGATTCAAATCCAAATCTGTGGATTTCTCCCCATCCCTGAAAGTGTCCAAGGCCAGGCTGGATGGGGCTGGGAGCAACCTGGGATAGTGGAAGGTGTCCCTGCCCATGGGAGGGGGTAGAACAATACCTTTAAGATCCCTTCCAACCCAATCCATTCCATTCTTTAATTTACCACAGAAAACATCCCTGCAGTACAGTACAGCTCCAAGAGACCCTCTGAGAGGAGACACCACCTTGCTTCCATTGTGCCAACAGCCACTGCTGCTCACAGCTTGCACTTTGTCCCTGTTCCTTGGTCCAGGGGCCCTGGCCAGCACTCACCATGGCCACGATGGGCCCGGAGCTCATGTACTTCACCAGGCGGCTGTAGAAGGGACGGTCCCGCAGGGCGATGTAGTGTTCCTTCAGCAGCTCCTCCGAGGCCTGCACAGAGCACAGAGCTTAGCCTGCTCCCACACAGGGGCATCTGGGCAAGGGCTGCACCTCAGGGAGGCAGGGAATTAAGAGAATGAAGCTCTTGCACAGATGCTCAGTTCCAGCGGTGAAACAGCAGGAGCCTGGCACAGACAGGAGTTTGTGGGTCAGAGCAGCAGCGCCTGCCAGCTCAGAGTGACAGCCCTGTAGCACGGGCACAGCCAAGGGCAGACACGCTCCCCACAGCTGCAGTCACCCCTCCTAGTGCCAAGCCTCTGAGCTGTGAGGGTTTGGGCTGGAATGACACCGGCAGGCTGTGCAAGCCGGATGACAGGCAGAACTCCCAGCACAGCCGGGGCCTGGGGGGCTGCAGGGGCTCCTCGGCTCCAGGGACCCCCAGCCCGGGTGGGCCCGGCCGCTCACCTGCAGCAGCTTCATTCCCACCAGCTGCAGCCCCTTCCTCTCGAAGCGCCGGATGATCTCCCCGACCAGGCGCCGCTGGACCCCGTCCGGCTTGATGGCCACGAAGGTTCGTTCATTGACCCCGCCGAAGGCTGCAGGGAGAGGGCAGAGGTCTGAGGGGGGGAAGGAGACGCCTCCGGGCCTTCAGCCAGGCGGGCGCAGGGGGGTCCCAGGTGCTCAGCCGTGGGACACGAGGGGGTGCCCAGGATCCCGCAGCGGAGGGCAGGGCGGGTCCTGCCCGCGGCCCTCGGGCGCAGAGGGCACAGGGATAGGGAGCCCTGGCCTGGGCCCTCCGCCGCGGGGTCTCCCGGGAAAGGGAGGTCCCTGGCCCTCAGGCACAAGGGGAGTGCGGGTCCCCGGTCCTCAGACACGGGGCCGGGGGTCCGGTCCCGTCCCGTACCGCTGTGGAAGAGGCCGGCGAAGAGCCCCAGCACCAGGCAGATCATGGCGGCGCCGCTCTTAAAGGGGACGTGCTCCCCCCGCGCTGTCACCGCCCCCCGCGGAACCATCGTGCCGCGGCCGCGGAGCGGCGGGGCCGAGACACCGGGACACCGGGTACGGCGCGTTCCCCCGGCAACGGGCGGGCCCGCTGGCCGAGGGAGGCGGGGGCACCGGGCTCCACCGGGGCGAGGTGTCCCAGCCGCGGCCTCCTTGCTGCCGCCTCTGAGCTCCCCTGTGCCGCTGGCCCGGCGACAGCGTCCCGGGTGTTCATGAGACTGTTTTGCCTTCGCTGTCTCTGTCGTTGCGGTCGTGACTGCACGCTAGTCGTGGTCAGACCGGTCCGGTTACTGGGCGGCTGCTGTGGTACCTGAGCAGCCCCTCTAGCTCCGGCAGGCCCAGGCTGGCACCTCTGGCAGAGGAGCTCTGAGCTCCCCCGGGCCGTGCTGCAAGAGCAGAAGGGCAGAGCTGCGGCCCCGCAGCGCTGGGGAGCTCCTCTGTACAGAGCACATGTTGCTGATTTAATTTTGGGGTGTAAGATCCCGGCTGTTCCCGTGCTCGCAGGGGCGTTAGGAAGGGATAGGTAGAACTCCAGGGCTCCATTTCCTGCTCTCCGGAACTCACCTCTTGGTTCAGCTCCCTCCAAGACCAGCCTCTGGAAATACCAGCACATGAAATACCTCCTCCAGGTGCCCTGTGGAGGGCTGGATTTGCTGCCAGAGCTGATCCAGCTGCCTCACGGAGTGCTGGCTCTGCTTCCAACCTGCTTCTCTTGTTCAGAGACAGTGTTCTGCTCGCTCTCCAATGTTCAGGTCCTGGCTGGGACAAGCAGGGATCTGTCTTCACACATCAGGGACCCAGCTGCTTTATCCAACATAGTTTTGAGTAAATTATTCCCGCGTTTATACCAATAAATAATTAGCGGTTGTATCCTGGAGGTCCAGAGCATGGCTTTGCCCGAGGAAAGCTGTCCGTGCTTGCTCCAGCACAGTCGTGCTGCGGTGGTTGTTACTCTGCCAGCGGAAACGCCTGTGCAGGATCAACACTGCCCGCTGCGGAGCGGTGGGCACGGCTCGGGAGGGGAGGGCGGTGCCAGAGGCTTTTCCCGCTGTGCCCGGAGCGCCGGGGCCGGCAGAGGGAGCGCGGGCAGCGCGGAGGAGCTCCCAGCCTGCGGCCAGCCCTCGGCATCCCAAAGTCCGTCCCGTCCCGGGAAATCCCGCTGGCGACGCTCCCCTAAAACAATTTTAAGGTGTCCAAGCAGCGTGTTGTCAGCCTTTCCTTGTTTTCTTAGGGACAGCCGGGCGATTTTGTTGCATCTCAAATAAATCCCGTCTGGAGCGGGTGTCTGTGAAAGGAAACAGCTTTGGTTTGGAAAGGTTGCAGAGCGCTCCGAGGAAGGTACCCAATAGATGGTGTCAACCCTCATTAGCTACTCACAGAGCTGCTAATTAAGAGCGCATTCTCCATGTGCTCCTGGTGACATTTGTCCTAGTCCAGCCTGGTGTGCACAGGGATGACGGGAATGGGCTGAACGGAGTGTGGCAGGTGGTGAAACCCAGCTTCCTAACTCTAGCCTGATGGCTGATCTCAGTCTTCCTTCACAGAGAGCTATTTCAAAAATAATGATGTTTCTGTCAATTTAATATGATTTATTCTAGGACACTTTTCAAGGTGCCTGCAGAGGTGTCAGTGATGAAGTCAACAACTCAGTCCCCAACCCAGCCAGCACCTGTGTGTGCTGCAGGCAGCCAGACTTCCACACAGGCAGAATGCCTCATTCCACACTTGTCTTATTTTTGTTGTTTATTAATGCTGATGAAACACCTCTTTGTCTCATACCCAGGGTTGTTTTGTCGTTCTCCACAGGTCTCCTCAAAGATCCCAGTGCAGGCACTTGGGTAAAGGTTTTAATTTCCTTGGAGTGTAAATGTCCTTTTGAGCCTCAGGCAGTTCCCTGCAGAACCTGGAGGAGAAACATGCCAAACACTCTCCACTTGGGTGAGTCCTTCTCATCTTCCCTGGCAATGATGTGCTGTGGGGAGAAAGCTTTGCCTTCCCTCTCTAGGAGCCCCAGAAATGTGGATTGCTGGTGCCCAGGTAGCTTGGGAAATGGAGCTGGGCCTGATTCCCAGGCAGATTATTCCTGAGCCAGTGCGTTTTAGGCAGGTGTGTATCGAGGGGGAGCCCAGGAAGCTGCAGTAAGCAAGAATGAGACCACAAATCTTCCCTACAGAGGTTTCACTTGGGTGCTCAGCATTCCCAGCCCAGATGTGTGCATGGAATGGTGCCACAGGCAACAGCTACACACCTGGAAGAAGCTGAACAAATTTGCTGCCTCGTTTGGAAAGCCCAGTGGTCGCTTTTTAAACACCTCACTGGGAACGTGAAAGGCCAGGTACCTTCTGGCACCAAATATCTTCTCATTTCAGTGGGAAGGTTCAGTGTGGAAGGATCCCAGCGTGGCAGGGGAGGCTGGGGGGGGCTGTTCCCGTGCTCGCCCCCACTGCAGGAATTTCAGGCGGAGGCAGAACTCTATTTTTGCTCTTGCTGGATAGAACATTGCAGATACTGTGGTTATATAAGAGACTCCAGAGCATGTAGGTGCAGATAACGTGGCCATCCAGCACCGTGCAGTGCAGACAAAGGCTTTTTGTCTCCTTTCATCACACTTAGAAACTTCTGCAGTTGTCACTGCCTTCCTTCTCAGGCTCCTTTTGCACCTTTTTGCTTGTTTGGGGAGGATTTTCACCTTTCAGTTCAGCCATGGTCTTTCACCAGCATAGCATTGACGCAGCCTGGAGTGTTGGTGCCTCTTACAGTGCGGGCTCTGCACAGGTGCAGACCTGTCTACTTTCCTACTGCACCACTGATCCTGCTGGAAATATTTCACCTTTTAGGATAAAGAGGGGTTGGTAGAGCCAGAAGATTTCCTTAAGCACCTTTTGCTGGACCCAGGGGGATACAGATGTCAGAGCCAGAGCTCCACAAAGTGCTCTACAGCAGGGTCACTTTCCAAGCAAACATGGAACAGACAAGGTGATCCGTTCAAAACTGCCATTGCTCCACCCTGGAACAAAGCTCTGATACAGAGGGGGGTGCTCTGAAAACTGTCTGAGTACAGCAGCAGGTCTCCAGGGATACACCTTTAACCCTAGAACATGTGCTGCTTCCTCAGAGGGAACTGCCCAGCCCAGACTTGCCTTTCGTTTCCTTTGGCTTTTCCATTTTCATGCAGTCCGTAAAAGATTTCCTTGAAAGAAACATTCCGAGTACACAGCCCAGGGAAACGCTTGCATTTTGAAGAAGAGGTTTGTGTTAGTTCTCACTTCTGTGCAGTGCTACAGCATTTTATTATTACCTGTCTGGGCAGCCTGTGCTTCTTCCCTGAGAAATTCCCAGTCCATCCAGTCCCATCCAAGTCTAGAGAAGGACAGGCTGGAATAGGCAGTGCCAGGGAGGAGATCGGTGCTGATGTGAGCCAGGAGGGCAGCAGGGCATTGGCTGCTGTTCAGTGCCCTGGGAGGTGTTCAGGGCCTGGAGCTCTTGTCCTGTGCCCTGAGCGTGTCACTTGGGGGCAGTCCTGTGTCCTTCCTGTCCTTGGAGGTGCACAGCAGAGGAATCTCCTCTGTGCTGATGGTGGGATCACATCCAAGATTCCTGCACGGATGCAGCTACAATAGCTTGGTCTGTCCTGTTCTGTCCGGAGTATTTCACAGAGTCCCAGAATGGTTTGGGTTGGAGGGAACCTTAAAGCTCATCCCATCCCACCCCTGCCATGGGCAGGGACACCTTCCACTGTCCCAGGCTGCTCCAATCCCTGTCCAGCTTGGCCTTGGACACTGCCAGGGATCCAGGGGCAGCCACAGCTGCTCTGGGCACCCTGTGCCAGGGCCTGCCCACTCTCACAGGGAACAATTCCTTCCCAATATCCCATCTATCCCTGCCCTCTGGCAGTGGGAAGCCATTCCCTGTGTCCTGTCCCTCCATCCCTTGTCCCCAGTCCCTCTCCAGCTCTCCTGGAGCCCCTTTAGGCCCTGCAAGGGGCTCTGAGCTCTCCCTGGAGCCTTCTCCTCTCCAGGTGAACACCCCCAGCTCTCCCAGCCTGGCTCCAGAGCAGAGGGGCTCCAGCCCTTGAAGCATCAGGGATGATTTCTCAGGGACAGCCTCTGTCTCACCACCTCCTCAGCTCCTTCTCACTTAAGCCTGTGAGGATAAATTTTTTAATATCAAAACCCAGCTGTGGCCTGTGGAGTTCTGCCAGCAGACGCAGCCAGTGGCTCTCACCCTGGTTTGGGGTCTCCTCTCACTCACAGGGGAGCTGCTGCCACACCTTTATCTCCAGCTCTGAGTCAGATCAGAGGTGGCAGATGTGGGACTAAGCCTGACCTTTCCCTCTTTACCCACAGCAGCCCTGGGGTGTGAGTGTGTGGGGCTCCTGCATGAGCCCTGTGCCCAGAGCAGGGCAGGCAGCAGCCCCTGAGCCTGGGAATGCAGAGCCCCAGCTCCCAGGAAGCTTCCTGTGCCTCACGAGGAGGTAAAACTTACAGTCCTTGAAGTTTTCTGTCACTTGGGTTGAGCTGGTGGCAAAGTCCCACGTGTGTGAGTTCTGTGAAGGAGTGCTTCGACAGGGAGCTGGTGGCTGGCTTGGATCAGGTTGCATCCACTTGCTTACACCTTCCCCCTGGCTGGCAGTGGGATGGAGGAGGGACTGCAGACTTTGAGGCACTATTTGGAGCCCCTTGTTGTTAGGACCCTGGTTCAGAGGAGCCTGAATGCAGCCTCCCCTCCCCAACTCCACCACCAGCTGCCCAGCTGTGAAAGGGGCTGTTGGTTCTCCCTCAGTTCCCCGCCTTGCAGGGCCTGTGTCCCCTCAGCAGCGCTCCTTGTGATGCCACAGCAGTCACAAAGTAGGTCAAACACCACCTAAACCCTGGCTTGCTATCCCTTGAACTAAATTCCTGCCCTGCGGAATGTGCCCCAAAGGGGGTTAGGACTCGTGGCTTACCGGGAGCTAAGAAGGATGAGCAGCTTTGCTGGAGCTGAGTGAACAGATCCGTGGCTCTGGGCAGCCCGGCTCCCTCCCCGGCCGGCCCAGGTCCCACCCCTGCCGGCCCGGCTCCCTCTGATGCCTTAGGTTTTAACTTCCATATTTTTCAAATCCTGTGCTGCCCAGTGTGTAACTCTGAAGTTTCTTGTAGCCTGCTCACTTCTGTTCTCTCATGCCAGCTAGACATAACAAAGCCTCTCCAAGCCTGCTCTCCAAGGACACCCAGACTGTCCTAGGCCCAAAACGTGTAAACCAACATCTTAGAAGGGGGGTGAGCTTGGGGAGATTACATCATTACTGAAGCTTTAATAGGAGAATTAACCCTGATATGCAAATGGACCAAACTTATAAAAGTGTGAAGAACCCATGACTCAGGGTCCATCTTGGGTGTCGCCTTTGGCCTGCCCAGGGTGTACCTTTGAAGGCCCTACAAATAAATACCTGCCTTTATTCCCTTATCCTCTGTTTTTTAAGTGGCCATCTCAGGCATCACCTCCCCGGCCATCCCAGCTCCTGCCCCTGCCGGCCCAGCCCGGCCTCATCCCACCCAGGGATGTGTCCAACCCATGTGCTTTCAGAGAATCATTAAGGTTGGAAAAGACCTCCAAGATCAGGTCCAACCAAACACCTCTCTGCCCACAAAGCCATCTCGGGAAGTGCCATATCCACTGGTTTTTTGACCACTCCCAAGGATTGTGACTCCAGCGCTGCCCTGCTGCTCTCACCAGGCGTCTTTAGTGACACCAGCGCTAGAAGGGGTGAAGAGGGTGAGGAGCTCAGGCTGTCCTGGCTCACCTGAGCCTTGGTTGGTGTGTCACTTCTCTGGGTGCTGCAGCCATGGGGTAACACCACAGTGCTGTCCCTAGATGTGTGGCAGGAATTTGGCCAGCACCTCTCTGACAAGGGCAATAACAAAACACCTGGACAAGTGAGTCATTCCCTCACATCCCAAGCCCAGAGCTTTGGGAAACCTCCGTGAAAGTTACAGGAACATTTGTCAGTGGCTGCCAGCCTGTCCTTGATGCTGTCAGTGGAAGGGCCCAGATTATTTGTGTGTCTCAAGATCCTTTTGAGTCTCTGCAGATGAAAATCTGTTCTTGTGGTGAATGCAGTGGTGACTCAGCACTAGGGAAGGAGGGAAGATGACCTTAGGAAAATCTTTTCACCCCCGTGCTCTGGAGATGTCCAGGAAAGGAAAGAAGATTGAGTGGGAAAAAATATTAGCCCTTGGCAGAAACAGGCTTTAGAAGAAGCCCAGAGCTTAATGCCAGGGGAGGGCTGCAGGGTCTGGGCACACACCAGCCTCAGGCCTTGCTCCCAGCTCTTTCTACAGGAGACAGCTGGAGCTGCAGGAGTTTCCTTCCTGCCCTTCCAGGGCCTGTGTCAGGGGTTGCAGGTGGCGAAGGACAGCCCAGGACTCTGGCAGGTGTGGAAGTGACAATTCCAGCAGTAGAACAGAGTCAGCCCTGCAGCAGCAGCTACAGTAGAAGCAACCCCTCCCCTGTTACAGGTAAGCCCTCAAAGCCCTGTGTGGCTGTTAAACCTTGGAGGACAAGGGCAGGGAGGGCTGTCATGGGCATCCTCCCTAAAAGTTCTGTGTTGATGGAGCAAACAAGCTCTGAATGTGTCACCAGCTCTCCAGGGAAGCGAGGCTTGTCTCTGGGTGAGCGTGTGATTAAACCAGAGCCTTGTTCCAGCCGTGTCTGCTCACCCTCCTGTTGGCCCTCCCAGGCCTCCCTGCTGTGGTCTCACTTCCCAGGACCCGCTCACATCACCCTGGCATGTTCCCCTGGCAACACCTTTGGTTGCCCACCCAGCCAGGGCAGCTCAGGGATTGTTGGGGCATCCACTGTCCCCCACGGTCTGTCCCCCAGCTCTGGTTTTGTGTGCCCTGGGTGATGTCCCAGTGGCTGCTGCTGCAGCGTGACAGCTACAGCCCCTCAGACAGAAAATGTCACCCCAGAACTGTGAGGGCTTTCACAGGACACCAAGCTCTCCTCATGGTGTACCCAACACTTTCCTTGCTCTTCTGCTGTCTGAGCCTTCAGGGAGCTGCTTTAGCTCACCGAGATCTCCCTCCCCCCCACACCCCTGAGCTTTCTTCTGTTCCTGACTGAGAGTGGCGGGAGCGGGATTAGACTGGGATGCTCTGACCCTTCTGACAGCAGCTCAGCCAATGAATGAAGGCACATTTTTACCAGCAAGTGCTTGTTTTTGTGAACATTAATCATATATAAGTCCTACTAGATGAGGAATTATGAAAAAAATTTTTTTTTCTATAATCTCATGTTGTCAAATACATGAGATTTGTCAAATTTTCCTTCCCCTGGAGCTTTGGTCTCTGTCCTCAGCACAGCCTCTTTGGAAGATGTGTTTCTTCCCACTGCCAGAGGGCAGGGTTAGATGGGATATTGGGAAGGGATTGTTCCCTGGGAGGGTGGGGAGGCCCTGGCACAGGGTGCCCAGAGAAGCTGTGGCTGCCCCTGGATCCCTGGCAGTGCCCAAGGCCAGGTTGGACAGGGCTTGGAACACCCTGGGAAAGTGTCCCTGCCCATGGCAGGGGCGGGACTGGATGAGCTTTAAGGTCCCTTTCACCCCAAACCATTCTAGGATTTGATGAAGTGACTTTATAGCTCTCTCTGGAGAGACAGCACACAACTGAGTGTGTGCTAGGTCTGTTTCCAAGTGATAGATATTGTTTGTTCTGAGCTTTATCCCCCCATCCTGATATGTTTGGATGAAGGCTCAGTCATGGATCCTCACTGTAACAATGGGATTGAGTCCTGCAAGGAAAACTGGGGTCTTCTAGAGCACCTGTGCTAACTGCTCCCTCCTCTTCTGTGCTCAAAGGGCTGTGGAAAATGCAGCACAGAAGGTGACAAATTACACCCTCTGAGCACCCCAGTGACCTGGGACATCAGTGGCAAAGACCACTGTGTTGGAGCAAACTGACCCTGCCACATCTCTAAGCCCAGCCTTGTTCTGGTTCTGTGCTGGTCCCCACAGAGGGACTGTGGGTGGTGCTGGTCACTCCTTTTCTCTGCCAGTGCTTGGCTGTGGCTGAGCTGCAGCTGGGAGCCCAGCCAGGGGAAGCAGCTGATTCTCCTTCAGAACAGACACTTGCACATCAATAAATGTCTCATTACAGATGCCTTCTTCAGCCTCTTGGCTCTCATTTCCTCTTTTAGCTCCCCCAGCTTTCTATCCCGCTGGCTGGGCAGCTGTCTGGCTCCTGTGAGAGCTAAGGAATGTTGGAACAGGGGCTGGGTGCAGCTCTGTCCTTGCAGGTGAGGTTTTGGACAAGCCACGCGTTTTCTTCAGTGTGTCCTGACTTTGCATGCCCTGCTCTGGCTCTTTGTGGGATCTGTTACTGTGGGTCCTGTTTCAGTCATTTTGGAAAACACCTGCCAACTATCAAAACCAGCTGGCTAGAGGGGAACCACTTCCTTGGGCTAACATAGCTCAGGAGAGTTTGTTCACTGAACTCCCAACATGAGAAAATGCTGGATAAGCTCCAGAAAATCCATGGGAAATGGTGGGTTAGGATGGGATTCTCTTTTCCCAAAGCAAATATTCCATTATTACTCAGAAATAGCCACCCCACACAGGATGGGGGTGGGTCAGGGCTCCCCCAGTGCCTGCTGATGTTTGGGATTGTTTCACTGGAGCTTTCCACAGTGACAAAGAACCCCTGAACTTCCTCCCTTGGAACTTGGAGCAACCTCCCTGACAGGGATTCCTCTGCTTCCAGCTGCTGCTGCCTGAATCAGTTCCTGGGGAAGAGCAAACCAGGCAAGCTTGTTCTGGCTGCAGAACTGACCCAGAGGCATGGACAGAGCCTGACCTGCTGCAGTAAGGTTCTCATTCAAAGCCTGGCCCCAGAGGAGCACGAGCCATCTTCACTTCAGGATCTGGGAATGAGCTCAGCAGGCAGTAAGTGCACATGGTGCAAGAAGTTTTACCTGACCCTATGGGGGTCTGAGATGGGAGCAGAGGAAAAGGCAGCAGCTGAAACTTGTTGGGAGGAAACCCACAAGAGAACTGGTTAAAAGCCATTTCCCATCCATACCTCAGCCCTGTTCCACTTTCCAATGCCCCTTGCAAGCCTGACAGCATCAGCTCAGCCCCAAATCCTCAGCTGTCCACCAGAAGAGAGCTCATAGGCTGGGGAAAAGCTCCCTGGGCTGACCACAGGCCCTGCAGGGACTGGCCTGGGGCTGGCACCAGTCCTGTGGGAGCACAGAGCCCATTCCCTGGCAGTGGCACGAGGCCACCACACAATCAGTCACTTGTCCAGATCCTAATCCAGCATTTCCTCTCAGCATGACCACAAAGTCTTGGGGGGGGCAGCTCTGATTGCCAGGCTCTGGGGTGGGGGTTTGGGGTGTTTGTCCCAGCATGACCTGCCCCAGGACAGGCATTAAAACCCTTCCCGTGCAGAGCCACAGGCAGCAGCCTGGCTCCACTGAACATCACCCCAGCCACTGGGTCAGTGGGAAGCACAAGAGCCCTGCACAGGGCAGAGACAACGGGATCTCTGCTGCCTTCACCTCCTCCAGCTCTGACACACAACTGCTGCAGCCACAACCTCCCCTCCACGCTGCTGCCCAGGCTATTTCTGACAAGCACCTGCAGCCTCCTACCTCCAAGAGCCCCAAGTGGAACAACAGACAGCTTCTACTTTTATTATTACAGTTTAACACAGTCTTGGACAGAGGAGAAGCAACAGGAACCAACATGCAAAGCAATTCAAAGTCCCCAGGGGCTCGAGGAAGACCACCCACAGCTCAGCTCCTGTACCTGCTCCCAGCAGTGTCTCTGGGGGCCCTTTCCCTCCAGCTGCTGCTCCGTCGTGCCCCAGAGCAGGACAAGGTCATGGCAGACACCAAACCTACACACAGAGAGGAGAGGACTGGCCTGGGATTGTCTCGATGAGTCAGGTCCGTTGTCTGACTGCAATCCAGTACACTCCAACCAGGAGGCCACCTTAATCATCACAATATCCTGAGCTGTAAGGGAGCCACGAAGATTATCAAGTCCAACTCCTGTCATCAAATCCAATTTCTTAAACATTGTCTGTGCCAACAGGGGGAAGAGAGATCCTTCAGGAAGAGGTGCTGGCTTCCACAGCAAGTCAGGAGATGAAGCTCAGATATTTCACCACAATTTTCTTGTGTCAGAACTGGCACCTCTTGGAGCCAGCAACTCTTCTAAATGCCTGTGATGGATGTCGAGGCCAAAGATTTCCACAGCACTGGAGAAATCTTTGCCAACACGTAGAGATGGAAGTCCCCATGAAGAAAGAGGTGCATCAGGCTTGGCTGGCCCTCGCAGACAACACAACAAACCCCCACCCACCTGGTGTGCAGAGCCATTATGTCCTCCTGCACCTCTTCCTTTGGCAGGCCTCCGCATCCGAGCCGCACGAGCTGTCCGAGTCGCTCCCCGAGGACGAGGAGGAGGAAGGCTTCGACGTGTTATAGTTCATGCTCAAGACCCAGCCCAGTTTGTTGTGCAGCACCTGCTTGAGTCCCGGGGGCAGGGGCAGCACCTCCAGCGTGTCCACGTAGTCGGGCAGGAGCTGGCGCAGGCGGAAGCAGCACAGGTACTGCAGGGACGTGCAGCTGGCGCAGGACCGGATCACCTTCATGCTGCTCTTGGCCGCCGTCGAGCACACCATGGGGTAAAACTTCTTGTTCTGCAGCTTCGTGGCTGCCACCCCTGCCAGGGCACAGCACCAGGGAGGGCATGTTAGTTTAGCCAGAGGATCTCCCCCCTCCCACCTACCCCAAACCCATTAACTGCAAAGCTGTTGGAAAAAGCTTTCCAAAATCTCAATCTATTAAACAAGAAATGTGACCTTCCTCCCACTCACTTCACACCTTGGTCTTCTGATTTCCCAGTGTTTCCTGCTGCAGCCAGACTCGAGTTCCTCCCACCCCATCCCTGGCTCTCACCTATGCACTTGCGGTTCTTGAAGAACGTGAGCGTCCCGTGCCACATGTCCAAATGCACCCCAATAATGGAGCCTTGGCCAAACCTCGAGGAGAAGTTTGTTTTGTCTCCCTTGTGATGCAGCAGTCCTGAAAACACACCCAAAAAATGGCATTCTGTGGAAAACCTGCACTCCAAGAATTCATCCCAAGTCCCAGGCTGCTGGTAAAGCCTCGCTCATTGCCAAAAACATCCCTGCACTGCCTGATCCCTGCCCTCCCACCCCAGAGTGGCTGGTGGAAAGGGGAAAGTTGTGGTTTTACAACTCCAGAGGGCAGGCAGCATCACTGAAACTCCAAAGTGGTGATGTGACAGTAGCATCCTGGTGCCCTGGAGGGTCCCACACCAGGTCTGATGGCTCTGCAAAATGTGGGCCAGGAGAGACGCTCCAAGGGCTGCGAGCTGCCAGCAGCTGCTCTGGTGTCCTTAACGAAGGGATTCACAGGTCTGGGGGCACCTCCTGTGCCACTGCGGCCCATCCAGCCACCCTGTCTGTGTTACCTGTGTAAGAGAGTCCCCAGCTGTCCTCGTCCTTGCCCAGCAGGCTGCAGAAGGTGTGGCGGTACTTGTCCAGGTTCACATCCGACGTCCCAATTCCCACCATCTGGGAGACAAAGCAGGGATAAGAACACAGGTCAGTGTCTTTTCAAGCAACAAAACACAACCAGATTCCACCTCCAGTTCTTCCTTCCTCTTCTTGGTTCAGCCCAAAACACCCAGAGGGGTTGGTGAAGCCAAGTCAGAGGTTTCAGGGTGGAGCTGAAGGCTCCCAGCTCCGATTTCCTTTCCTAAGTGAGGAGGCCCAGCTGAACTGCTGGAGAAAGTCACTGTCCTGTGTCATGGAATGGTTTGACTTGGAAGGGACTCAAAGCTCATCCCATCCCATCCCACCCCCTGCCAAGGGCAGGGACACTTTCCATTATCCCAGGCTACTCCAAGCCCCATCCAACCTGGCCTTGGGCACTTCCAGGGATCCAGGGGCAGCCACAGCTGCTCTGGGCACCCTGTGCCAGGGCCTCCCCACCCTCCCAGGGAACAATTCCTTCCCAATATCCCATCTAACCCTGTCCTCTGGCTGTGGGAAGCCATTCCCTGTGTCCTGTCCCTCCATCCCTTGTCCCCAGTCCCTCTCCAGCTCTCCTGGAGCCCCTTTAGGCCCTGCAAGGGGCTCTGAGCTCTCCCTGGAGCCTTCTCCTCTCCAGGTGAGCACCCCCAGCCCTCCCAGCCTGGCTCCAGAGCAGAGGGGCTCCAGCCCTTGGGGCATCCCTGTGGCCTCCTCTGGACTCTCTCCAGCAGCTCCACGTCCTTCTGCTGGTGGCCCCAGGGCTGGAGGCAGCTCTGCAGGTGGGGTCTCACCTGAGGGGCCAGAGGGGCAGAATCCCCCCCTCCCCTGCTGCCCACCCTGGGGCTCAGCCCAGCACAGGGGGGCTCTGGGTCCACATGGCCAGGCCATGTCCAGTTCTCATCCTCCAACACCCCAAATCCTTCCCCCAGGGCTGCTCTCGATTCCTTCTCCGCCCAGCCTGGATTGGTGCTTGGAACTGCCCTGACCCAGGTGCAGCACCTGCACTTGGCCTTGTTGAACTTTTTTCCCATGGCCCCACCTCTCCAGCCTGTCCAGGTCCCTCTGGATGCCCCATCCCTCCCCTCCAGGGTGTCACCACCCCACACAGCTGGGTGTCAGCTCCAGCCTGGCTGAGGGTTTCCAGATCCCACTGTCCATGTCCCCAGCAGAGATGTGAAACAATACTGGCCCCAATGCCAACCCCTGAGCAATGTCACTTGTCACTGGGCTGTGTTGACTCCAGCTCTTTGAATGTGACCCTCCGGACAATTTTATGTCCACCAAGGGGTCCTCTGCCAAATCCATGTCTCTCCAGGTTAGGGATGCCATGCAAGGCAGCAACAAATGCTTTGCAAAAATTCAGGTAGATGAGATCAGTTCCTCTTCCCTCTTCCACCAACACTGCAACCCCATCACAGAAGGCCACTGAATTTGTCAAGCAGGAGTTGCCCCTTAGTGAAGCCCTGATGGCTGCCATCAACCACCTCCACTTTTTCCATGTGCCTTTGCATAGTTTTCAAAAGGATCTGCTCCATGACTGCCAGGCACAGAGGTGAGATGGGTCAGCCTGTACTTCTCCAGATCTTCCTTATTTCCCTTTTTAAAAATGGGGGTTATGTTTCCTCTTTTCCAGTCACTGGGAACTTCACCCGACTGCCACAGCTTCTCAAATATGACAGATAGTGGCTAAGCCACTTCATCCACCAGTTCCCTCATAGCCCAGGGATGCATCTCATCACATCCCCAGGGACTTGTGCACTTCCAGACAGCCTCAAACCTGATCTGCTGTGGTGGAACCTCATCCTGCCCACTCTGGTCCAAAACCCTGGGCATTTCTGTGTGCCCCACACGTACCATGTCAGTGCCATACACCGGGGAGGTCATCTTGATCTCCCAGAAGTGCTGCCCGTCTGCCAGCTCCTTGTTGCCGCGGATGGCGGCCGTGCCACAGCTGTACTCCATGTGGAAGTTCACCTTGCGGTTGTCACATGTCAGCAGGGTGGCCGTCGACTTGTTCAGGTCGTCCCACACCCAGTCGAAATCTGTTGAGGAAGCACAGAGGAGACAAGGATGGGCAAACAGCCTCAGGGAACGACCCCCAAGCCAAAGCACAGGTGGATGTTTGTTTTGAAGGCCTGTTGGTGGGTTTGTTTATATTTCTCTTACTGTTTAAGAGGGTAAATCTTAGGCTGTGCACATCAAAGAACTGCTTGAGGCCTGAACTACTCCGCAGTGCCCCACCAGGGGTGGATCAGTGCTCCAAAGCTGTCAGCATTCACCAGCCCCAATTTTGGCTGACACCACACAGAGCTTCCCTTCTCCCTGCACTCCTCATGGGATCAAGGGGTGGCTCTGCCGTGCCACAGGCTCCCCCAGCCAGCCCAAGCCCACCCTGTGCTCCGAGCCTGGCACCCTGCCAGCCATTCCGGGTATCAGGAGGGCCCTAAGCACCGGCTCTGTTTCACTGGAGGCCTAAGCTGGATCAGAAAGCAGGTCCCAGAGGTGAGCGCTGACGCCGTCACAGCTCAGCCCTGAGCCCTGGAAACATGACAGCAGGCACGGGCTGGTAATCCTGCTACGGCCTCGGGATGTAAACAAAGGAATGCTGGGACAGGAGCGGGACACTGCAGGGCTCCCCCCATCCCGAGCCCCAAGGGAGCCCCTTACACTCGTCCTCCTCGCCGCAGCGGCAGTCGCGGACGCGGTGCAGGGCGTGCAGGCTGGAGCAGTAGGGAGCTTCACTCTGGTTCTCACAGTTGCAGTAGGACTCTCCAGTCACAGGAATGGCGCTCGGGATGGAGGGGGACAGGGAGGAAAACTCTGGCTCCGAGTCCGAGTCGCTGTGCTGCTGGGGAGAACAGGGAATGGTCACTGCTGGGCCTCCCTGGGCGTGGGAGCTGGGCTGGCAGAGCTCCGTGAGAGCTGTGCAGGGACATCCCCAGGCTCATGTCGTGTCCTGGCCTGGCCTGTCACACAGGGAGGCTGTGCCCCTGGAATTACCCTGCTCTGGGACATGGATAGTGCCTGCTGAGCTGCAGGGACCTCTCAGCACTCTGCGATGCAGATATGTTCTTTGTGCCTGCCAGGGACAAGGAGCTGTCACAGCAGGGTGACAAGTCTGGAACACACACATTTTGAAGGAAATTCTGTGCTAAAGCTTTGGCTTTCACCAGGCAGGTTCCAGCCATCAGCAAAGCCAAGCAGTGCTCTGGAGTGGCTGTGAAGAGCCCAGGAGGCACGAGGGGGAGAAGGGAGAGGGGGCAGAACAAAGGGAGCCAGTTGAGCAGCACGGCTGCAGCTCCTCAGGCCAGCGCTGCAGACAGGCCCACAGGGAACCAAGGGCAGGATTAAAGGGCTTTTGTTTACTTTCATGAACACAAAAACCTGATTTACTGTTCCCCAGTGCCAAGAGACCAAAGTGATCCTGGACTGGACACTGAGAGTCACAGCCCAGTTTCACTCCTGTGTTATGGTGTTGCCTAAGGGATTCTCTTATCACTGATTGCAGCAAGTTACTCTAGGTTTACACACTGCTCAGGTGTACCTGCTTGTTATTCACCCCCATGGTAAGGGGTATTTAATGACAAAAATCCTTTAAACTCACCTTCTTGCAGCTGTGTAAGACAGGGAACTGACACTACTTGGGGTTACATACGTACTGCCCAGGCCTCCGTCTCTGGCCTGCAGACCCAAGAGCTTGGGTTCTGTCTTTCCTAACTTCTAACTTTCCTAAGTACTGCCACCTAGAAATCCTGTCATTCCTGTTACTGCAGCCACAGAAAACTGCTCATTTTCTGGGAGCAGAGTGCCTGAGTTTGGACACTGTGCTCTGGCAGTGGCCTCATGGCTTCAGTGTGGCTCTGAAGTGCCTGGAGCAGCTCCTCCCACCACTGCACAGGGAACTCAACTCACACACTCAAGTATCAGTGAAAAGAGGGAAGGATGGCAGAGGCGAATCAGTCGCTCCTTGCACTCTTTCACTCCTGCTCTCCCTGCTGTGTTCCCATCTCCAGCACACCTGGACCAAGTTCAGAAGTGATGTTCACAACATTGCAGAGCAGGAAATGTGAGGAAATTTCAGCCTGAAGACGCTGCCCTGCAATCTCCACCACCATCTCCAAGCCCCTCACAGCCCAGGAGGGAGCACAGCCAGCCTGATTAGGGAACTGATCCACTTCAAACACTTATCTAGAGCTCTACTTCCAAAACAATATTTTAAAATGTATGTATTTATGTATGACACACCCATTCTGTGCTTAAAAAAGCATTTAGCTTAGTATCAATATTGACCATTATTAAACCCTTTCAGCTTTTGGCCAGTTCAGACCTGGTATGAGGGAAAGGAAAACGTCCCCAGTGCCACCCAGAGCCCCCCGAGCCCAGCCTACCTGCCCGTCGGAGTCGTAGCCCCAGCCCCGAGCGCCGGCCCGGCCGTCGGCCTCGCGCCGGACCCCGCTCAGGACGAAGTGCCAGGCCCGGCTGCTCCGCGGGCGCCGCGCCATGCTGCTCCCAGACAGGTAGGCTGGGGAAAGGGACACGAGGTTACACTTCTGCCATGTCCCACGGCCACCAAAACCCCCGGGGCACCAGCACAAGATCAGCCGACGCAAAGGAAGTTCCATGCGCATCAAGAGCCTCTACAAACTTCACCTTCTCCACCCACGGTCAACTTCTCCCTGAGCCAAGTGTTCAACTGGCCCCTAGAAACACTCCCAATATCCAGTGGTGGTGGCAGCAGCTGCCCCTCTGTGGGAACTGGATCCAGCAGCCACCTCTCAGCTGGCCTGGGGAGCTTCAGGGCTGTCAGAATCACAGAATCGTTTGGGGTGGAAGGATCTTGAAGCTCATCTCGTTCCACCACCTGCCCTGGGCAGGGACACCTTCCACTAGAGCAGGCTGCTCCGAGACACGGCCTCCCTGGTGCCCACTGACCCTCCAGCAGCTGTCCTGGCTCCGGCCACCTGCACTGCCCCGGCCCCACTGCAGCCCGTCAGTCTGCAGGGAACACTGTCCACCTGCAAATGCCCTCTGAGGGAAGACTTTGCTCTCAGTGCTTGGAGAGGAAGGGAAACCACTTCCCTGCTCTGGAGGGAAACCAGGCTTGTGACAGAGCTGCCCCAACTTGCCTCAAGGACAACAGGCAGAAGGGAAGCAGCCGCCTGTCTCCCTGTCCAGCAGGGATGTTGTTCAGAGACAGATTTCCCGAGGCTCCTTCCCTGTGCACAGCCTGACAGGCCACGCCAGCTCCCAGCTGCCACACAGGAGCACTGCACTGGATGTGACAGAGAAACCTCAGCTTCCAATCTCATCTGCCTGAAGTTTATCTTTGCAGGATTCAACTCCCCACCAAGAGGCACCTGCAGGGCTGTAACCCTTGAACCCTCTCCCTCAGCTCAGCCCCGAGCCAGGGCCTGCCATAAAGCACCTGGCCCTGTTCCTCCTGTGCCTCTGTGGGACAGCAGCTCCTGGAAGAGCAGGACAGGCCAAGCCACAGCTGGCCGTGCAGCTGCCCATGGATGCTTTGAAGGACTCTGGAAATCCCACCTGCTGGAATCACAGGGCTCGCACAGCCATGACGGGAAAGAACCTAAAACCACAGCAGAAACCCCTTCTCCAGCTTTGCTGAGCGCCCACGGCAGCCCAACAGAGCAGCTCTGCTCCCCCAGGCCCTCGCTGAGGTCGGCGCTTGGAGTCAGCACAGAGATCCCAGGACATGATCCAGCACTGATGGCAGAGTCAGTCATGGAATCATTATGGCTGGAAATGATCTCTTGGATCAAGGCGTCCAACCATTCCCCCAGCAGCACCGCCAAGGCCACAACTGACCCATGTCCCCAAGTGCCACATCCATACACCTTTTCAATCGCTCCAGGGATGGTGACTCCACCACTGCCCTGGGCAGCTGTGCCAGTGCCTGACCACCCTTCCCATGAAGAAATTTTCCAAATATCCAACCTAAACCTCCCCTGGCACAGCTTGAGGCCGTTTCCCCTTGTCCTGTCCCTGTTCCCTGGGAGCAGAGCCCGACCCCCCCGGCTGCCCCCTCCTGTCAGGGAGTTGTGCAGAGCCACAAGGTCTCCCCTGAGCCTCCTTTTCTCCAGGCTGAGCCCCTTTCCCAGCTCTCTCAGCCTCTCCTGGGGCTCCAGCCCCTTCCCAGCTCCGTTCCCTGCCCTGGACACGCTCCAGCCCCTCAGTGTCCTTCTTGCCCAGAACTGCCCCCAGGATTGGCGGTGCCTCAGCCGTGCCGGCGCAGGGGACGGCCCCGTCCCGCTCCTGCCGTCACACCAGTGCTGCTACAAAAAGCCCCTCACCCCTGAGGGGCCCCGGCCGGCTGAGGCCTTTCCGCGGGCCCGAGGCGATGCTGCGGCGTGACCCGCACAGCGCCCGCGCTGCCCCAGCGCTTCCCCGGGCACCGCGGGAGGACCGCGGCGGGGGCCCGGCCCGGCAAGGCTCCCTGACCGCGGAGGCAACGGCTGCACCGGGGGCGGGCACCGGAGCCCCGGCTCGCCCGGCGGCTGAGGCGCGGCCGGACAGGACAAGGCCAGGCCAGGCCACCGCGCTTGGGTCGCACAACCCCGGCCCGCCCTGAGCCAAACCCCAACCCCCGGCTCCCACCTCCGGCCGGTCCTCCCGAGCCCCCGGCCCACCTGCCCGGCCCGTCCCGGCCCGTCCCGGCGCTGCCCGGCCCGGCCCCGGCGCTCTGACCTACTTTCCCCTCCCGGGACATAAACAATCCGCTCCCGGCTCCGCCCCCGGGCTCCCATTGGCCGCGGCCGCGCCGCGCCCCTTCGCCATTGGCTAGCTGCCCTGTCACTCACAGGCGGAGGGGGACGGAGGGGGCGGGATCTGAGCGCACCAAGTGCTATTGGCTGTTCCACATGCCAATCGCCAGGGAGCGGCGCCATTGGGCGACCGCTCGCGAAGGGAAAGCACTAAGCCCATTGGCTAATGCGAGGGGAACACGAGGAGTCGATTGGCTGCGTTGCGCTGGAGGGCGGGGCCTTCTGTGGGAACTCGGCCTGCGATTGGACGTGGTGTCTGTCAGTCCGAGGGGGCGGGGCTGGG
>VZRO01002702.1:357028-373917 GCA_013397915.1 Daphoenositta chrysoptera
AGCGCCTAGCAACCGGCCCCGGCGCGGGGCTGCCGCTGTCACCGGGCGGTGTCCCGGGAGCGCCTCGCTGCGGGCCCGTCTCGCCCCTCCCGGTCCCCTTCCCCCCCTCCCCGCTGCGGGGCCCCTGGTCTTTACCGTCGGCGGAGGTGCGGATGAGCTCTGCCATGGTGCGTGCGGGCTCCATGCCGCCGGTGCCGCTGTGCTGCCGGGCCGGCCCCGGCGCGCTGAGTCCGCGCCCGGTCGTGACGGGGAGCCCGGAACGCGGCCCCGGCCGGGCGGGTGGCGTTTGCCGGCTGCGGCTGGAGCGGCCCGGCCGCCCCCCTGCCCCCTGTGCTGCCCCGGGCCGCGGACAGCTGTCCCGAGCGCTCCCTGCTCTAGGGAGCTGAGCCCAAAGCGGAGCCGGGAGCGCTGACAGCACAGCAGGGAATGGCAGGAAGGCTGGAGAGCAGCGTGGGACTGGCAGGAAGCGACCGGTGTGGCATGGAGGAAGGAAACGCCAAGGGCCTGAGCTCACCGTCAGCCTCCGGCCATGCCCGGGCTGCGCCTCACGAGCCCAGTGCGTGTTTATTGCTCTGCTGCCCAATTGCCACTTAGGTCACTGGGACGAGCCTTTGTTCCCCCCGTGCTGTTTATTGCCATTGTTCTTATTGTCCCTTTCCTGATGACAAAAAGCCTGTGGCACATCCACCTCTTCTTTCCCACTGCCTTACACTGAGGGCAGAGCTCAGCGGGGCTGCAGCTCCTCCCGAGGGCCAGCTCCCATCTCTGCTCCCTGTGCCAGGGACAGGACCCAGGGAACGGCTGGAGCTGTGCCAGGGCAGGGTCAGGCTGGAGATCAGGAAAGGTTCTTCCCCCAGAGGGTGCTGGGCACTGCCCAGGCTCCCCAGGGAATGGGCACGGCCCCGAGGCTGCCAGAGCTCCAGGAGCGTTTGGGCAGCGCTGCCAGGGATGGACAGGGTGGGGTTGTTGGGGTGTCTGTGCAGGGCCAGGAGCTGCACTGGGTGATCCCTGTGGACCCTTCCCAGTCAGGATATTCCATGACTCTGTGACACCCTTGCAGAGAGAACCAACCTGGCCGGGGTGCAGCACATCCTGCTGGTGCTGTCGGGGAAGGGCGGCGTTGGGAAGAGCACCATCTCCACCGAGCTGGCCCTGGCGCTGCGCAGTGCTGGGAAGAGGGTGAGTGGGGTTTGGGTGCTGAGCTCTGGCCTTTCCCTTCCAGCCTCCAGCTGGGCTGGATTTTGCCCACCCTCTCCATGCGGGTGTCCTGGGTGGGCAGCGTGTGGGTTCTCTGTGAAAGTGCAATTTGTGATGCTGGGATCCAGTTCAGGTAACTGGATCAGGTACCGCAGTTCATTTCTCTTTTATCTATTTCATTAAATCACCCAATATTTATTGTTGAAATTGGCACTGAGACAGGACTTTGCTGCTTTGTGGTGTCACCCTCGCTCCCTCTGTGAGGTGAAGTGGGTGAGCTCAAGGACTCTTAAAATAGGGACAAAAAGGAAATGTGTGGGCAGCAGACAGACTGAATCCCCTGAGGATCTTTTTAAAGGCTCTGTGCAGCCAGTGTCACTTGGAAACACCCAGGAGATGCTCCCTGTGGAGAAGGAGGTCGGGAGGGACGTGAAATTTAAAGCATTTGTGTTTCAAATGTGGCTGCTGAGCTGCAGAGGCTGTTGTGGAAGCGCTGTGAGCAGCCCAGATTTGGGTGGTGGGGGGTTCCTGAGCCCACCCTGCCGGGCCTGTCTGAAGGGCTGTGCCTGTCCCCAGGTGGGGATCCTGGACGTGGACCTGTGTGGGCCCAGCATCCCCCGCATGCTGAGGGTGCAGGACAGCGCCGTGCACCAGTGTGACAGCGGCTGGGTGCCCGTCTGCGTGGGCCAGGACAAGGCCATCGCCCTCATGTCCATCGGCTTCCTGCTGGAGAGGCCGGACGATGCCGTGGTGTGGAGAGGCCCCAAGAAAAACGGTAACGGGGTTTGCTGCGGGTGAGACCTCCTGTGAGCCCTCCTGGAGGTGCTGCTGCCTCCTGGAGAGGGTATTCCTTGGGGGAACAAAGCTGCTGTTCCACAAGGGTGGGTTTAAATCCCTCACGTGTTGTGCTGACAGGCAGCCTTGTCCCCTCTCCCTGGGTCCCTGTCCCACAGCTCCCAAGCCACCTGCTGAAACCCACTGTGGTTTGGGTTTTTTTATCTGCCCCTTTTATTTCTGTAGCTTTGATCAAACAATTTGTCACCGACGTGGCCTGGGGGGACCTGGACTTCCTCATCGTGGACACGCCGCCGGGCACGTCCGACGAGCACATCTCCACCGTGGAGGCCTTGAGGCCCCACCAGCTGCTCGGAGCAGTCCTGGTGACAACACCTCAGGTAGGACACGGGGCTGGAATTCCTGGCAGGCAGCAGGTTTGGAGCGGGGAAAATGCACCCCAAGTTTGCACAGGGCTGTCTGTGGCTGCTTGTTGTACACATCTGCTCTGGAGCCGCAGTCAGCGTGGGCAGAGGGATCCCCAATTCCCATTGTTCCCCCTCAGGCTGTGTCCGTGGGGGATGTGAGGCGGGAGCTGACGTTCTGTAGGAAGGCGGGATTGCGGATCCTCGGCATCGTGGAGAACATGAGCGGCTTCGTGTGCCCCCACTGCTCTGTGAGCTCTCCTGACCTTACTGTCCAGCCTTGGGACTCTTGTGGGCTCTTCCTCGTGCTAGTGGGGTGCTGAGCCTTGGGTGGGAAAAGTGGAAATGCCATGGGGGTGGTGCTGTGAGCCTGGGAGAGGGGACACTGCCAGCTCTGGGCTCTGCTCTGCTGAGGAGCACTGGGAGAGGGTGGGGCAGGGGCACAGGGAGTGCCTGGGGCTGGAGGGGAGCTGGCTCTGCTCAGGGCCTGGCAGCACCTGCCCTGTCACATGGGGCTCTGGGCATCCTGACTCACTGCTCTTCCTCCTTCAGGAATGCACAAACATCTTCTCCAAAGGGGGAGGCGAGGAGCTGGCCAAGCACGCTGGGGTGCCCTTCCTGGGTGAGTGGCTCTGCTCAGGGGTGACCTCATGGTGCTGTGGGAGGGCTGGGCACAGAGAAGGAGCATCACAGGGACAGGTGGGCTGGGCTGTGAGCCCCAGACACCTGGGCAGAGCTGAGGTTTGTGCTTTGCTTCTCTGCCATCCAAACTACTCACGGTGGGCCCCTGGCCCTGCTGGGCCAGAGATGGTGATGCCAGCAGCCTGCTTATGGTGCTGACATCATGGTGACAGTGTAAACAAGCCTGGAGCACCATGAGAACCATGTTGGAATGTGTGGAGCCTTCCTAAGAAATGCGGGCTGAGGGCTGAGCCCTGTCCCTGGACAGGGCTGGGATCAGGGGGGAGAATCCCTCTCATGAAGTACCAGGGTGGGGTTTGGGCCCAGAGGAGGTGGTTGCAGGTGAGAATTATCTCCTGGAGAGCTCAGGGAGGGCAGTGGTTGCTCTTCCCTACCCCTTTCCCTGGAGCTGACCCTGGCAGTGTGTTTTTGATCCCTGGCCGTACAGGGAACGAGCTCTCACCCTCCTCTCCCCTGTTCCCCAGGCTGCGTCCCCCTGGACCCCCAGCTCAGCCAGAGCTTGGAAGAAGGCAGAGACTTCATCCAAGAGTTTCCCAAGAGCTCTGCCTTCCCTGCCTTGACTCACATTGCCCAGCAGATCTTGGATACATCGCAGAGGAGCTCCTGAGGAGGGTGTGGAGCTGGACTGGTGCCAGACTGGCAGCCCCAGCAGCGGGAAGGGGATGCAGGAGCTGTTTAACTCAAACTGTCTCACTGGGGTGTGAGGGAGGGCGAGCACAGATTCCTGCTGCTGCGGGCAGTCCCAGAGGGAAGCAGCTCCATCCCTCAGACCCAAAGGGACTCTGGGAGCTGCAGTGTCACAATCTGTTCTTCCCTCAGCAATCCCACACGGCTCCGATCACCTGGATCGTGGCTCCATGTGCTGCTGCCCCTGCCTGATGGATCACACGGGGCTTGCTTCAGTGGCTGGCTCGTGCTGGGTGCTCCCATGTGGAGCCAGGCCAGGCCCCTGTGCTCGGAGTTCTCGGCTCACTGGTTCCTGACGGGCTGGGTGTGAGGAAACACCTTGGGGGCCGTCTGGGAGCTGCATCCCATCGTGCTGGCAACGAGGCCTCGGGTCTGCCAGGGGTGTGTGACTCAGGAATATTTTTCAAGGTTCCAGGCAGTAAACACTTTTCTTAAAATGCAAGTCTGCGACTTCTGTTTTTCCATGGCTTCAGGCCTCGCTGTAGCTCTGAGTCCTGGCCCTTCACGTGCATCAAGGTGTTTCCTGCTTTTCCCTGGTTGTCTTGCTGGAATCCAGCTAAATCTCTTCTATAACAGCATCAGGATCCAGCCTGTCCCTTGTATTGCTGTGAGCCTGGCAGCCCTTCATGTGATATTTTGCCACAGCTCCTCTCCAGCCCCAGCCTGAGGCTCCTCTGTGTGCCCAGGTGGTTCCTGCTCCATTCACTTCCCAAGTCCAGTCCCTGCACTGCTTCCCACGGGCTGCTGCTCCCCTTGGACCTGCCCTCCTCTTGCAGGCTTGGGTTAAGCTGGGGAAGAAAATGAAGGTGGTGGCCTTGCATCTTATCTCCCTCCCTCCTGGACTCTGAGCCCCTCCTGCCTGCCTCCCTCTCTGCCTTTGGGACTCGCCCTCGCAATGAGGTTTCGGGAAGACAGGGAAATGCTGGATTTCCACGAACGAGGCTGGATTACAGCAGGCAGGCACTGCTTGGAGGAGAGCAGGAGCAGCATCCACCCCTGCTCCCGCTGCACAAGGACCCGCACCCGAGCAGGTTTCTCCTCATGCAGTTTTCCAGGAAAATTTTGTCTGACCTTTGGACACTGATCTGGGATTTGGAGAGCCGTGCAGTAGCGCTGGAATCTGTCAGGGCTGTTGGCTTCTGTGGGAGAGCTGGGCATTTCTTGCTCCCTTCCTGGCAATGTGCCACCCACCCAGGGCTTGCAGGAAATGCTGGGAGCCCCCCAGGAGCCTGAACCCCTCATCCTGAGGGGCTCTGGGGAGAAATCCCAGCCAGGGGCAGCACAAGCTTTGGAAAAAACATAACTTACAAGGTGGGTTGCAATAGCTCCAAAGGTTTATTTGTCTGCTGCCATTTATCAGGTGAGCAATGTGTGGCTTTCTGTGCCCTGCCTACACCTGCTGCTGCAAGGAATCGTTACAGCAAGTCCTCTACCCCCTTCCCTAAGCTCAGGGGGCTTCTAGGATTTCTCCACTGCTCCATGGCAGGAAAACACTTTGTTTTGTCTCATAAAAGTCCTGGCCTCGGCAGGGCTGCCCCTTGCTGTGGCTGCAGGGCTGGGGGTGCAGCATTCCCCCATCCAGAGATGCTCCTGCTGGGAGCTGGGAGCAACCATGCTCTGCCCTGGGGGCTGCTATTTAAATATTAAGGGACTGAAATACTCAGTTTGTAGCCCAGGGGGCTGGTGCCCATCCAGCATCTTCTGAGCAAGGCGGCTGCTGGAGGTGGTGGCAAATCTGTGCTCGTCTGGGGTGGCCACAGAGCCCCAGCTGCTGCTGCTGCCCCGGGGAGGCCGGGCCAGGGCCAGGGTGGTGGCGGATGAGGGTCCCTGGGGGGCCAGCCCAGCTCAGCAGTGAGCAAAGCTCTCCTCGGCGGTGTCGCGGAGGTCCAGCCCCGCCAGGCCCGGCGGCTGCAGGCAGGTGAGGTTGTTGTAGGTGTAGATGGGGACGTGGGTGTCGTCCCCCTCGGCCACCGACTGCACGAAGCGCGGCACCACGGCGGGGTGCTGCAGGGAGAAGTCCCGCAGGCCCTTCAGCGAGCAGTTGCAGTGCCAGGTGTTGCCCCCCAGCCACAGCTGCTCCAGGGCGAAGGGGGGGCGCAGGAATGCCACCGAGAAGGTCTCCAGGGAGTTATTCCTCAGGCTGAGGTACCGCAGGTTGGCCAGGGGGGAGATGACGCTGTTGTCCAGTGTCTCCAGCTGGTTGTGGGAGAGGTCGAGCCAGAAGAGTCTCTGGAGCGGGCTGAAGGTGTCCTGGGAGATCTCCAGGAGCTGGTTGGAGGAGAGGAAGAGGTACTCCAGGTTGCTCAGCCCCACGAAGAGTCGGGGTGAGAGGTGGCTCAGCCTGTTGTGCTTCAGGTCGAGCTCCAGGAGCTCGTGCAGTTCGCTGAAGCTCTGGTCCTCGATGAGGGAGATGCTGTTGTGCTGCAGGAAGAGCCGCCGCAGGCTGGAGAGCCCGGAGAAGGAGCTGGCCCGGATCCTGCCCACGCAGCTGTGCTCCAGGTGGAGGCTGTGCAGCTTGGTGACCCCCTTGAAGACAAAGTCAGGCAGGACCTTGATGCAGTTGGCAGACAAGTGCATCACGGCCACGTTGTGCAGCCCCAGGAAGGCCCCGGCCCTGATGTCCTGCAGCTGGTTGTTGTTGAGGCTGAGCACCTCCAGCTGGCCCAGCCCCTCGAAGGTCCTTTCCGCCAGGCTCCGGATCCGGTTGTGCCCCAGCTGCAGCTCCTCCAGGAACTGGAGGTCCTTGAAAGTCCTGGGCCTCAGGCTGGTGATGGAGTTGGTGGACAGGCGCAGGACGTGCAGGCTCAGGAGGCCCAGGAAGGTGTCCTCGTAGAGCGAGACCAGGCGGTTGTGGGACAGGTCCAGCCACCGCAGGGACTTCATGCCCATGAAGGCGCGGGGCGCGATGGCGTTGATCTGGTTGTGGTTCAGGTACAGCTTCTGCAGCTTCTGCAGCTTGACAAAGATGTTGATCTTGATGCCCTTGAGCGCGTTCCCGCTCAGGTCCAGCTCCTTCAGCTCGGTGAGGCTGCAGAAGAGCTGGTGCTGGAGGTAGGGCAGCTTGTTCCCAGCCAGGATCAGCTCCCTCAGGTTGGGCAGGTCGTGGAACACCCTGTCAGGCAGCACCACCAGCGAGTTCCAGCCCAGGTTCAGGTACCAGAGGTTGGAGAGCCCGGCGAACAGCCCTTCCTCCACCTTGCTGAAGTGGTTGTTGTTGAGGCTGAGGGACACGAGGTTCTGGGTGTGCAGGAAGGTGTGCGGAGCCAGGTGCTTGAGGCGGTTGCGCTCCAGGTGCAGGTGGTAGAGGCTGCGCAGCCCGTGGAAGGCGTGCTGCTCCACCGAGCCCAGCTGGCTGCTCTGCAGGTCCAGGAAGTCCAGGGCTGACAAATTCCTGAAGGCGGCGGCCGGCAGCAGCGTGAAGTTGTTGCCGTCCAGCCACAGGGCTTTGGCGTTGTGGGGCACGTCCTGGGGCAGGCGCGTCAGGTTGCGGCCGCTGCAGAAGACGTTCAGCTCCTCGCTGTAATCGTCCAGGCTGCAGGCGCAGGGGCTGGGGCAGCGCGGGCCCTCCCCGTCCCCCGGCTCCTTCGGGGGGTCCCCCCCGCGGGGCTGGGAGGCCGCAGCCAGCAGCAGGGCCAGGGGGAGCAGGAGGGGGATGCCTGCTGGGGGGTGGAGGAAAGGGGACGCTGTCAGTGCAGGGCTGTGGCTGCCCTAGGGGACACTTTTGGGACACCCTTGGGACCCCCTGGCCGGGTGCCTGCACCGCTGGGGCTGGCGCAGGGTGGAGGGGCCCTCCCAGCCCGTTGCACACACGGGGCAGCTGCAGGAGTTTTCAGAGGCTGGATCCCTTGGGAAAGGGTCCAAGATCAGCCCCCCGCTCCTGCCACAGCTCTGACCCCTCGGCTGCAGGGACCCCCCCAAACTCACCTCTGTACTGCAGCAGCAGCTGCTCCCTGTCATGGGGAAAGGCCCCCAGGCCCCTCTCCCCGTTCGTCCCCAGCTGCCCCCCTTTGCTCCCTCAGCCCCGCGGGGTCCCGGTACCACCGTCCCTGCCCATCCCTGCACTCCCCATCCAGGCTCGGGCTCTGCCCTGCCCTGCCTGCAGCCCCCAGGCAGCTCGGGGCCCCCCAAAATGTCCTATTGGCAGTGGAGGAGGAGCAGAGCAAAGGGTGACTGAAGCCCGGGGAGAGTCTGAGCGTGTCCCCCCCAGTCCCTGCCTGTCCCCCAGCCCGGCCGAGGGCAGTTCCAGCCTCACCTTTGCCTGCGCTCATGGCGGCGGGCAGGGCAGGGCTCCTGCTCCCGCTCCCGCTCCGCTCTCCGGCCCCTCCGACTGCGCAGGGATGGATGGAGCAACCACCTTGACGCCTGTCCAGCCGCCCGCCCGGCCGGGCTTAACCCCACTGCTGCTGGCCCGGGCCGCGGCCGAGCCCCGGGGACAGCCCGGCCGGGGCAGTGTCACCGGGACGGGCTCGGTGTCACCGGGACGGGCTCCTCGCTGCTCCCCCAGCTCTGGGAATGCCTTTAGGGCGACTCGGGAAAAGAGCATGGAATGAAATGTCCAGGAACCTGTCGGGGGTCCTGCAGAGTGTGGTCCTGCCAGAGATGGGGGTTGTGTGGGCTTTGAGCGTGGAGGGAGGAATGGGGCAACCTCACAGGGTGTCCCACCAGCGTGCCCTGAGCTCCTGGAGGGTCCTGAGCAGCAGCACTGACCCTTCCCTGCCTTGCTCTGCCAGGGATAACCTGGAATAAGCCCTGGCAGTGGGTCCTCACTTTCCATCAGAACACAAAAGCCACACGCTGGGGCTTGGAGCATCCATGGGATTAAAGGTTTGGGGATCGCCCCTAGTGTGAGATGGGCTGAAACACCTGAGGGTTTGTGGTGATGCAAGTGGGAAATGAGTTGGGAAATGGGAAAAAACTCCTCCCTGTGTGGCACTAAAAACCTCGGGGTGGAACCCCCAGCCCCTCCTGTGGGCATTTTCCCATTTTCCCTCCTGTCTTGCCGTGTGGGCAGGGGTGGTGCTGGGAGCTCTACCCCCTGCTCTGCCCAGTGCTTCTGTGCCGAAGGGGAAACAGAGAGCAAAGCCAGGGTCCCCCTGGTGACAGAGGCTGTGAGGGTCCCCCGCTCCTCTGCCAGCTCCCCATCCAGCAGGATGAGGGTGGACGATGCTCCAGGACTGGCAGATCACCCTCTGCCCCTGGCAGCTCATCAAAACCACCCCGGGGAGGCTGCTGACCTCACCCTCTGTCCCCGGTCATTTCCCCACCAGGCTCCAACACAGCTTCTGTGGAATCTTTTACCAGTTTCCAGGAAAGAAAAAGAAAGAAAAAGCCCCAGCAAGAGGAGCCCTATGGGCAGCAGCTGCCAGATGGAAAAGCCATGGCTAAACCTCGCCCTGTCCTGGTAGCCCCATTCCTGCCTGGAGATGTACCAGGCCGGCACCTCCAGGAGCAGGCATCTCCCCCTGGGCCTGCTCTTCCCAGCCCTGGTTCCCCCAGGCTGGTTTGGGAGGTGCAGGTGGAGCAGGGATTCTCTCCCCCACCATTCCCACACCATGCTCCACCTTGCCCCTTCCCACGGGAGCCTGGCATCTCCCCAGCTCACATCTCTGCTCTCCACCAGGCATCCCCATGCCCATGGGAAGAGGTGCTGGAGAGAGACATCCAGGCTCCAGCCTCGCCACCCAACTTTCCCACAGGCTCTCTTTTCTCTCTTCCCTTTTGGCCCCGAGTGGAATTCTCCTCCCCCTCTATTTTAATCCTGTCTTCTGGGAATTTATAGATCAGGAGGGAGAAATGAGGGATAGGGATACATGCACCCACTAATAGGCACTGAGCACATATTGACACAAGGTGTAATCAATCTGGAAGCTAGAAAGAGCTGAACCAGCACGGGTCAGCCAGCCAAAACCCACAAAACCTCGTTGGGAAGTTTAAACAAGCCCTGCCTGCAGCTGGGAGCGGGTTTATTCCTGCCTCCAGAAGCCCTCCCGGGGGCAATATCAAACGAGATGCAATGGGAAAATAAGGAGGGTAAATAAGGAAATCCCTTCCCAGGGTGGTTGTGGTGCAGGGAGGAGCTGGACGCATCCCCAGCTTTAGAGGTCCTTGAGGCATCTCCTCTGGGCCTGTCTCCACCTTTAGACCTCCCTGGGTCCGGATGTGTCCCTTCTCCTGTGGTGGGAGATGCTGGGACCCTGCAGGTGTTGGGCCCTGCACCACAGGTCCCTCATCTGCCCAGGGAACCACCTCGGGGACCTGGGTTTGGGGATGTCCCCTCCCCAGGGTGCCCCTGGCCAATGCAGACCCCCCCATCTGATCCCCCCACCACTCCAGCTCCAGCAGATAAACTCCCCGGCTGGGACCAAAGTCTGAGCCCCTCCCCTGGTTGCCATGGAGAAGGCTGTAATGGTATTAGGAAAAACAGCAAAATCATTAAAAAAGTAGTTTTAAGACCTATTTAAACTCTAAGGAATCATTTACCTTCCCCAGCAGCTCTCCTGTGGCTGCAGGTCCCTCCCCAGGGAGCTTCCCCATGCCTTTGGGTGGGACATGCCACCAGCTGTCCCTGTCCTGTCCCTGGGCTGGTGAACTGGGGAGGGGACAGTGCTGGGCCGCATCTGCTGTGGGACCCCAGGAGATCCCTGGTCCATCCCCAGCCAGCCAGGGTGAGTGACCAGGGACACTCTGGACACCAGCAGGGATGGCACCCCCAGGGAGCCCTGAGGAGAGCAGGGAGGTGACACGTGTGGCGTTGTCACAGCTGAGTTAGGGAGTATTTTTAGCAAATCTTGCCAAATATTGTCCCTGTCTGGAGGAGAGCATCTCGCGTTGCCAGGGCAACCAGCGCTCCTGCTCCTTGTTCGGGACCAAAAACGTGCCTGATAAAGATGGGAGGGGTGACACCAGCACCACAGAGCTCGTGCCACTCTCCTGGGGACAGCAGCAGGGACCAGGCCCCAGGAGTGGCGCTTTGCCTGGTGCTCACTGACCACCCACCTTTCTGGTCATCCTGCTCCCCGCCACTGGAGATGGGGACCAGGGAGTGGTGGCATCTGCTGGCACAGGTCCCCATGGGCATCTCTGAGTGCCACCTGCTGCCCTGCCATGGCTGGGAAGCTGGGAAAGGTGCCTGCTGTTCTGGCAGCTCCCAGGGACGCCAATCACTGCCCTGGTGGCCCACGTGCCCACGCGGAACCGCATCACCAACACCAGCCTGGCCAGACTGGTTGGACTGGGAGAGGCGAGGATGTCCCCAAGACATGACTCAGGGTGGCTGGGGCCATTGCTGGAGGCACGGATGGGAAAATTCCCAAACACTGAGGTGTGGGGAAAAGAGGGGGCCCTGGGAGCGGGGATTTGGAGGCGATGGAGGCAGGGAACGGCAGGAGAGCAGTGGCTGCCAGAGTGGAACTGGACTGGGGGGCTGAGCAGAGGGAAGGGAGGAGCCGCCCTGCCCAGCTCATCCTGATGGCAGTGCCAGGGTGTGGGGGGAGAGGGGAATGGCATTTTCCATGTCCCATGTCAGCTCTCCAGACCTGGACATCGGTGGGTGGATGGACGGACGGACGGAGCAGCCTGGTTCTCAGGGGACCTGGTCCTCAGGATGGGGTGGGAGTGTGGCAGAGGGAGCCCAGCTTCCCTCCTGCCCGTGACCACAAGGCCATGACCCCACTCCTGCCAGGGTCTCCCTGCCTGCCCCATCCCAACCCTCCTTCCAGCCCTGCGGGGAAGCCCCCGGAGATGCCAGGGGTGACAAATGGGACACAGGGTGGCAATGGGTGCTGGCAGCCCACAAACCCAGCACCTCCTGGGCTGCATCACTGGGGGGTGTTCAGCAGGGCAGGGAGATGATTCCCCCCTCAGCCCCCTGGAGCACACACCCATCCCACCCTGGGATCCCAGGACAGGGCAGGCCTGGGTGGGTCAGAGAGGATCCGGAGGGGGCCATGGAGGTGGTCAGGGGCTGGAAGAACCTTTCCTGTTCTTTGTTGGGGAGCTGGGAGAGGTTCTGCAGCTCCCTCCTCCTCTCCCTTCCCCATGCTGGGAGACCTGGGGCTGTCCAGCCTGGAGAAGACCTTCTGGCAGCCTGAGGCTTGGAAAAGTGACAGAGAGAAATTTTTTTCCTCCAGCCAGGAGAAAGGGTGATGGTTTTAAACTGGAAGAGGGTGGATTTAGGTTGGATACAAACAGATGAGTTGGGGGGGATCGGTGGGAGCCGGGTGCCCAGAGCACTCCCCACCCCTGGGGCAGCGAGGCTCGGGCACCTCAGGCATGCGGGGTGCCAGGGTACTCCACTGGCATCCCAGGAGGAATTTGTCCGATCCGGGAGCGGGCGCAGATTCCCTTTGCTGGCGCTGGAAGCCAGATGGAGCCCGTCACTGCGCTACCGCCGAGAGCTCCGGGGAGCGCGGGGGCTGCTCCCCCTGCTCCGCTCGGGGGTCCCCGGCAGGGCCGCGGGGTGCCCTGGAGGGCACAGGGTGGGTGTGACCCTGCCAGGGGCTGGCAGGGCTGCAGGAGAGGTGACACCAAACAGCGGGACGGGGCGGTGGCTGCGCGCTCCGAAGCTTCCCCGAGCTCCTGGGGTTGGGAGCGGTTTCATCTCCTGAAGCCGCGTTCCCGGGGCTGCGCTGGAGGTGTCCCTGACGGGAAGAGTGAAAATCCCTCAGGACAGAGCTGGGATTGGGATTTGGATCTGGTGGGGTTGTGTGGTTCAGTCCGGAACGATGCTGGAGATTTCGAGCTGCAGTGACGCCCCAAAACTTCATTTCTCAGCCGGAATCTGCTTTTTGTGCTGTTGCCCAGGACAAAATTGGCTTCGTATTCCCAACCCGTGGGAAAAGCGGTCACTGTCCTTCCTGGTGGCGGCACGGCACCTGCCACACAGGTGCGTTTGCATCATTAAGGCCGTGTTTGCATATGTTAATTGCCCTCTGCCGGGTGGGACGGGCTCCCCGAGGCTCCGGGAGCACCCAGGTGATGGGTGGGACTGTTCCCCCCAAACCGGGGTCTCAGGCTCCGGGACAGCATCCCGGAGGTGCGGGGTGGCGGTGCCCATCCTTGGGGTGTCCATGTGGGGCTGAGCTGCTGCTCAGCTCCTCCGTGTGCCCGAGCCCCCCCCCGAGGCTCCCGAGCCCCCGGCGCCGTGGGCAGGGTGTGAATTCGGCTCCGCGCTGGGTGTGAAGAGACTGTGAATTCTCATCAACACTTTCATTACCTTAATAAAATTACTTCAGGTCTGTTAAGTTCTTTTGCAGAAAAACAAGCCGTAATTGCACGGTTTGCTCGCTACTCCTTCCCCTGAGCCCCCCCAAATGCTCGGCCCCTGCGTTTGGCCTCTGTGGACCTTCCCTGAGGGGCTCTGGGGTCTCCTCCGACAGCCTGGGACAGGTGAGGAGCTCTGCTTGTCACGGAGCTTCTGTCAGGGTGGCCCCTCTCCCTCTCATCCCCTGAGCTCTGACAGATCCTAAGGAGTTATTCAGAGCTCTGGGCTTTTTTGAACATTTTATTGTCAAAGCTTTTCTTCTGTGGGAGACAGATTCTTACCTAAACTCACCCACTCTACCGAAATAGCAGCAATAATAAGCCTGAAATGAGGAGATTAAGAGCTGGAATTCATTTTAGAACCACGGAAGAGTTTGAGTTGGAAGGGACCTTTAAAGGTCTCCCAGTCCATCTGATTTTACCCCTGTTCAAGGGTTTCCAGGCTTCTCCACTCTGCCCTGCACTCCCTGTTACCCTCACTCTGACCCTGGAGGTTCTGCAAGTACTTTTGGCCGTGGGATTTGTCCCATGCCAGCCTGGCAGGTCCCAGTTTGGAGCCAGCAGCAGCACACAGACCGGCACAGCCTGGGTTTGGCACTGTCTGGGCTAATCCAGGCTTGTTGCAGTGCATGCTTTGCTTTTAAACATGTTTTTCCACGCAGCATCTCTGATGTGAAGGGATAAATTGGGAAAGGTCTTTTGGCAGAGATGCTGAGACCTTTTGGGCAGCTCAGTGGCACGGAAGGTCCAAGGACTGCAGAGATCAAGAGAAAGTTGCCTGGAAGCAAACTGGGTACTATGGGATGGTCTTGGAGCTGGTGGTTGGCTTAATGGGTTAATTAATGGATTAATCAAACCTTGGAACCCTGGAATGGTTTGGGTGGGAAGGGAACTTAAAAATCATCCAATCCCGTCCCTGCCATGGCAGGGACACCTTCCACTGTCCCAGGTTGCTCCAAGCCCTGTCCAACCTGGCCTTGGGCACTGCCAGGGATCCAGGGGCAGCCGCAGCTTCTCTGGGCACCCTGTGCCAGGGCCTCCCCACCCTCACAGGGAACAATTCCTTCCCCATATCCCATCCAACCCTGCTCTCTATTCACTCTAAATTTCTCCTCTTTTACTTTAAAATCGTTCCCCTTGTTCTACCACCATGTGAAAAAGTCACTCTCCCTCTTTCTTGTCAGCCCCTAAAGCGCTGGGATATCCCTGCCCAGGAGATGGAGGCCAGACCTACAGCCAGGTTTGGGAATGGTCCATGACAAAGGCTGGTACCCCCTCACTGCTTGTATTGCTGCCCTGGGGGTGCTCCTGAGCTGCTGGTTCCAGGATCTGCTGTGGGCTGAGCTGGGAATGCAGAAACCTCCTGGGAAGTGCCATTGCTCTGCCTCTGGCAGCTCCCAGCTGTGAGCTTTGGAGCCACCTTAAAATCGAGGTGGAGGCCGCACCCTCTGGTAACCACAGTTGGTAGCAACAGCGCTGGACCTCCCGGGAGAAGTTCCTGAGAGATCCTTGGATCCTTCCTTAGCTTCTCAGTCGCTGCCTGCCCAACACTGTGCAGAGATCCCAGCCTCTGAGCACATGGATCTTGGGATTGTTGCAGAGGATGAGAATGTGAGTACTCTGACAGCACCTTGCTGACTGAAAATTCAGGTATGAAGGTCAGCCCCTTCCCAGGTCATGGCACCAGCGCTCTGCCAAGGAAATCCCAGCTACAGGGGAGAAATGGCAGCTGGAAGGTGTTCAGGTTCTGAAGAGCTGGGTGTGCTGAGCTCTTCCAGCAGCAGTGGTGGGCGGGTGGCAGGGGGAGAGGAGGGCCCAGCTGGAGCTGCTCTGTGCCCGCAGGCGCAGCTGGAGGACAGGAACGAGGGGATGCACCAGCTTGGAGACCCTCAGGAGGAGATGGGGAAGCTGCCTGGCTCCAAGACAGATTTCCCAGCCAGAATGGTGCTCAGTGAAGAGGAAAAACTGAAGGTAAAACTTCGGGAGTTGGAGAGAGCTGAGCTGTGAAGTCGTGTGAGGCCAGAAGAGCCACAGTGGGAAATCTGGGGGGAAAATCCTCCTCTAGAGGGGATGTGTTGTGCTCAAACATCACATTGGCCTCAGAATCCATCCATGGCCTCCACCAAACCCTTTCTCTCTCCCAGATTTCCAAAGACCTCGTGGATCTTCAGATCGAGACAAACAAAATGAAGGAGCGTTATGAGACAGAGAACTTCGAACTGAAAAATACGGTATCCACACTTTGGAATAGCCAGTGTCAGCCCTGCCAATACCTTCATCCAGCTCTGCAGCTCCTGCACACCCACCTTTGCTTTGCTTGGCATCTTCTCCTGCCTTTAGACGGCGCTGAACTCCCCCCCAGCACCCCTGGTCCCATGGAGCTCCCCTGAAATCATCTCCCCGTGCTTGCTGCTGGCCTGGGCCACATCTAATCCTGCTGCCTCCCCTGTGCAGCTGCAGGCGCTGGAGAGCCGAGTGCAGGAGCTGGAGCTGTGCAGCGCCAGGGTCACGGGGGAGCGAGATTCCCTGCGGGAGCGCCTGCGGGCCCTGGAGAGCAGCCGGCAGCAGCTGGCAGAGGAGTTCATCATCCTGAAAAGCAACTACCTGGCCCTCGGCAAAGAGCTGGACCAGGAGGTGAGAGAGGCTGCAGAGCTCATCCCAGAGCTCATCCCAGAGCTCATCCCAGGGCTCATCCCAGGGCTCATCCCAGGGTGCATCCCAGAGATCCCAGCCCCACCTCACATTTCCCTGCCGTGCAGGTACCTTGGTTGGCTTTCGGTTGTGCATCCCCGTCACAGCTCAGGCCCAGGGAGGCTCCTCATGTAATTGTACAAAGGTTCTTGTTGAAGGGACCTCTCAAAAGCCACTGAGTCCTCAAAAATCATCCAGTGCCACCCCTGCCATGGGCAGGGACACCTTCCACTGTCCCAGGCTGCTCCAAGCCCTGTCCAACCTGGCCTTGGGCACTGCCAGGGATCCAGGGGCAGCCACAGCTGCTCTGGGCACCCTGTGCCAGGGCCTGCCCACCCTCCCAGGGAACAATTCCTTCCCAATATCCCATCTACCCCTGTCCTCTGGCAGTGGGAAGCCATTCCCTGTGTCCTGTCCCTCCATCCCTTGTCCCCAGTCCCTCTCCAGCTCTCCTGGAGCCCCTTTAGGCCCTGCAAGGGGCTCTGAGCTCTCCCTGGAGCCTTCTCCTCTCCAGGTGAGCACCCCCAGCTCTCCCAGCCTGGCTCCAGAGCAGAGGGGCTCCAGCCCTCAGAGCATCCCTGTGGCCTCCTCTGGACTCTCTCCAGCAGCTCCACGTCCTTCTGCTGTTGGCCCCAGGGCTGGAGGCAGCTCTGCAGGTGGGGTCTCACCTGAGGGGGCAGAGGGGCAGAATCCCCCCCTCCTGCTGCCCACGCTGGGGCTCAGCCCAGCACAGGGGGGTTTCAGGGTCCCAGCACACACGGCCAGGACATGTCCAGACCCAGAACCTCTGAGCGGTGACACGGCACAGCCTGGCCATGGGATCGTCTCCAGGGATTTGTGTAACACCGCCCCCTCCTCGCAGGGTGTGCAGGACTTGCCCTCCTAGTGGGGACAGAGCTGGGGACAGGGCTGGGACAGAGCAGGGACAGCAGGGACAGAGATGGAGACAGAGCTGGGACAGAGCAGGGGACAGAGCTGGGGACAGAGCTGGGGACAGGGCAGGCACAGGGCAGGGACAGAGCTCGGACAGGGCTCGCACAAGGCAGGGACAGGGCTCGGACAGGGCAGGGACAGGGCTCGGACAGGGCAGGCACAGGGCTCGGACAGAGCTCGGACAGGGCAGGCACAGGGCTCGCACAAGGCAGGGACAGG
>VZRO01002702.1:408449-422957 GCA_013397915.1 Daphoenositta chrysoptera
GCGGGCGGGGGCCGGGCGGGATCCGCCCCCTTTGCCAACGGGGATTTTTGGGGAGATTATTCGCCGTTTTCTTCCTGGTGGGATTTTTTGCTGCAGCCGAAAGAAGACGGGCACAAGGCATGGCATGAGCTTCGGGAGACAGGGCTGGAGGTAAGAGCCGCTCGGGAAAACCCTTTCCAACACAAAGCCGGTGCCGGGGTCGGTGCCGATGCCGGGGTCGGTGGCGGTGCCTGCTCTCCCAGTACCCGGTACCGGTACCGGCACCGGCACCGCAGCCACCCCCAGCCGCATCCCGCATCATGGAGCCGCGTTATATAACGGCGGCGGAGCCGGCCCGGCCCCGGGGCTCCCGGTCCGGGGGCCCCCCCTCCGCCCCCGCCCCCCGGTCACTCAGCGGAGGACGGTGGGCGGGGTGACCCTCCCCCGCCCCGGTGATGCTGCCCCCTCCGCCCCCCCTGTTTGGGGAGGGGGGGCGAGGGGGGCGAGGTGATGTGTTGTGTCCCCCCCAGCATGGCCGGGCATCACCGGGTGGGCAACGGCAGGGAAAAGAGGGGGTCAGGTGGATCCCGCGGGATGCAGGGCTGCTTTGGGATCGGGGTGTAAGGGGACATCGCTGTAAGGACAGGGTGGCCCCAGTGTGGGGTTGATGTTTGCCCCCTTCCACCTCTGCTGTCAGCCTCTAAAATTCCTCTTGTCCTCCCTGGTGGCACCATTGGTATCCCCGAGTCTGCACCCAAACATCCAAACGCCCCAAAACCTCGGCGTGGCTTTCTGTGGATGCAGGGTGACACCAGCCAAGGGATGGGGGGACAGGGGCAGCCTGCCCCATTCCAGAGTCCAGGGGATGGAGGAAGGGGAAGGCCCTGGCTGGGATGGGGCTGAGGGGGCTGAGCCCCACAGCAGGGTCCTGCAGAGCCCAGCGTGGGGCCGTGGATCTGCCGTCAGTCCAGGAGGAGAACAAGGAGTTTGTTTTGGTGGGGCAGGGGATGGGGATGGGATCAGTGTGTGGGGTCGGGGACCAGGCAGACTCGACCCCATGGAATGGCTGGGGCTGAGCACGGCTGGGGGAAACTGAGGCACGGGGTTCTGGCAGCAACCAGCTCGAGACCCCCAAGATTTTGGCCATGTGGGGGTCCAGGGGTGCCATGGGGCACTGGGCTGAGGTGGCTGTGCCTCTTGGACATCTGCCGGTGCTGGTGGGACGTGGCAGTGCCTGGGCAGGGAAGGCCAGAGCGTGGCAGTCCCTACAGCAGGGATGCTCCTGGAAGACCCTCTCCATGCCCACCCTCTGCCCAGGGTCCGGGGGGTCTCGGGCCCCTCCACAGCACCCCGAGGGGCTCAGCACGCGGCAGGCTGGGAGCAGTGGGCACAGAGCGAGCGCCATGCCGTGCTGGCATCTCCCCTCCTCTGGAAGCTGGGTGCTGATTTCACTCCGGCTACAAGGAAGAGGGAGGGAGGTGGCTTTGGAGTGGGGAGGACTCGCTCAAGCATCCATTTTTAATGAGCTAGATATCTATTTTTCCCCGAGCTGGCTTCCCCCACATCGATCCCTTTGCCCGCTCCCCTCCCCGTGCCAGCGGCTCCACGGCAGTGGGAGCAGCAGGACAAGTATCCCTGGCACTGGGACCCTCACGCCTCCCCAGGTCCTGCTCCTGGGGAAGGAGTGACCCTCGCTTGGGCCAGGTACCCTCACCAGGGTAAGGTGAGAGTGGGGAAAGGGTTCCCTTGTCCCCTCTGGTGAGGTCACAGCTGTGTTGACTATCCCATGGGGAGGTGGCCATGCTCCAGACAGAAGGACAACTGGAGTGGGAGCACTTTGAGTTTGGAGGTTGGATCCTGCCCCTCTGCTCTGCAGATTGAAGCTGTGTCTGGCTCAGACTGGCAGCTCTGTGGCAAAGCCACATGGTCCTGCCTGTAGCTCAGTCTCCCCATCTCCAATCTCCTATTGCTCCCCAGCAGTGCCTGTGCAGAACGAGCAGCACCCAGAGAGTGGAAAGGGGATTTGGGAGGCGAGTGGGTGCTGATGGTGTGGGAGGGAGCAGGATTGGGTGCGCGGGCGAGCAGAGCTCCTTTGGCAGCATCCCACCCCCTCCCAACCTCTGCCCACCTGCCACGGGGACCAGCCACGTGTGCTGGGTGCTCCAGGGCTGCTGGCTCACGGGAGGAGCTCGGGGCTGAAGAGGAGAGGATTTGGGGAGAGCAGAGTTCAGCAGAAGCCGTTTCTCCAGGGTTTCTCCCTGCTGGAGGGGTGATCTGTGCCCAGCTCTTGGACAGGGGAAGGGGGAAGCCAGGGGGTTGTGCTGGGAGCAGGACCAGGACGGTGCTTTTTGGAGCCTGTGCTGGTATTTAGCACCCACAGCCCACTGCATCAAGGGGTGCCATGGCTGGGCACTGCCTGCCCTGCTGTCCCACCAGCCTGGTGCCAATGGCTCCTGCCTGACCCCAAGCCCAGCTCCCAGCCAGACCCCCGAGCCCAGGGACAAAGGGGCATCAGTGGCTGTCACCGTGTCTGGAGGGATGAAGGGGTTTGGGGAGGCACAAGTCCCATCAGCACCTGAGGAGCACATCCACGTCCTGGGCTTGGAGACAGCTCTCCTGGCTCCTCATGGGATCTTGCATTTCACCTCTTCCTGGGGCCAGGAGGGGCAGAGGAAAGGGCTGTGACACACTGGGAGCTGTCACCGGGCTCTGGCTGGGCTTGGAGTGACAGGAGGCCAGGCCGGGCAGGATCCAGCACATGAGGAGCTGCTCCCTCTTCTCCTTGCCTCGGTCAGTGGGGAGCAGGGAGAAGCTTGGCTTAAGCAGGAGCATCCTTCCATGGGATGAGAGTCAAGATCTCCAGAGCGGGCTGGAGCAGAGGGGACCAGGGGTCCAGCTCTGCCCTGGATCTGTCCCTCCCATGCTCCTTTCGGGTGGGGGATCCCTGGGCTGCCTGGAATAAGGAGAGGCCAGAATTTGCTGTCTCTGGGAGCCTGGGGGTTTAGCAGAGAAGGTGAAGGCTGCTGCAGGAGAGGCTTGGTGGTCAGAGGGAACCCTGTTGCGAGGAAGTTTTGCTTGGCCAGGCTTGGGGCTGGAGCTCTGCCTCCCCCCTACAACTCCCCCATGCTGAGGGCTGGGGGGGACAGGAGCTGCACCTCCCAGTGCCCCCGGACAGGAGCTGTCCTCTCAGCAAAGCCCAGAATGAGGGGACCTGAGCAGAGCTTGGCGCTGGCACCTCAGCCAGCTTTTCCCGGCTCCCTGGGCATGGGTCTGGCCCTGCAAAGCCTGAGCCTGACCTTTGGGAAGGCTGTGGGACCTGGGAGAGAGCAGTGCTGGGGGTTCCTATCGTGACAGCTCTGCTGCTTGGCCATGAGCTGCAAGACCCAGGGATGGATCCAGAGCCCACCCAGCACTGAGACCAGCGGCCCCCAGCAGTGGGACCCAAACCAGTCGTTTTCCCAGCCCCTCCTAAGCCTCTTTGTCCACTGCAAGGTGGGATGAGCTCTTTGGCAGCGTTGGGAGCCAGCAAGGGAGCAGGAAAGCTGCTCTCAGCCCTTTGGTCTCCCCAGGAGCTCCCGGGGCAGCCTCAGGAGGGAGTTTCCCAGCTCCCATCACACAAACAGCAGGTCTTCAGGGCCAGCTGGAGAGGCAAGGCCCTTCCCTGCCGTGAATTCCTGGATTGTGCAGCAAGGAAAAGGTATCTCTGAGTTTGGAGCTGTGCTCTGAGCCTCTCTCCCAGCTCACCTGTGTGAGTGCCGAGCCCGAGAGCACAAACCCACCTGTGCACACACACGCACAGACACAGCATCTCCCGACCCAAACACAGCCACGGCCCCTCCATCTCCGGGGCAGCCAGTGGCTCCTCCAGGGTCTGTAGAGGCTCCTCTGCATTGCCGGGGTGATCCAAGCCCTCTGAAGAGAGCCGGCCTCGGGGCTGGGTGGTCGCACAGCCACGACTCGCAGCAGGGGCAGCGTTCTGACCCAGCGGCACCGGAGCAGGGGGCAGAGCACAGCGCGCAGCTCTGCGCCGGGAAGCCTTTACCACCGCCATGTGCTCTGGGCCGCAGCTTCGGCCCCCCCGGGCCAGAGCCCGCCTGGCCTCGCTGCTGGCCGGGGCCATCGCGCAGAGCCGAGGGAGCCTCAGGAAGCTCATCCCCTCAGGAGTGCTGGACAAAAGCCTCGGCTGCGTGCTCCGCCACAGCACTCCGTGTCGGGTGTGTTTTCTCCGCCTGTAGAGCAACTTGATTTGCTGCATTAGTAAAAATAGACGGGCTAATGAATTCAGCTGATGCAACCCCGGGCGCGCGTGCCCGCGCGGGCTCCGGCTGTGCGTGTGCGAGTGTGAGCGCGTGTGAGCCGCGGGGCAGCGCGGCAGTGCCCGGGCACGGCGGGGCCGCGCCAGTCCGTGTGTTTACACATCCCTGCGTGTGCGTGTGCGTGTGCGTGCGTGTGTGTGTGTGCGGCAGCCGTGAGCCGTGGCTGCTCGCTGCCGCACAGCTCTGCCGCCGCTCGCACAGAAACCCTTTCGCAGCAGCTTTGGGTCCTGGCAGGGCGATAACAAGGCTCCCAGGCGGGCTGCGGGGCAGCAGCAGGGACTGGCGGGGTGATAGCGGGGTCTCACGGGGAGTTTGTGGGGCAATCGTGGGTTGTCTCAGGGATCTGGTGGGGCAATAGCAGATCTTCCCAGGAGCCTGCTGGGTGATAGTAGGATCTCCTACAAGGATCTGCTGGAGCAGTGCTGGATCTTCACAGGGAGCTGGCGGGGTGATGTAGGCTCCCTACAAGGAAGGGGGCAGTGGGGGATCCCGGCAGGGAGCCGGCAGGGCCGGGCGCTCGCAGGGACGCGAGCGCGGTGTCCTTGCGGGGCGCCGCTGGCCGCGGTGCTGAGCGGCACAGGCCGCTGGCCGCGGTGCTGACCAGCAGCGCCGGCCTCCCGGGGCTCCCGGGGCTCCCGGGGCTCCCACGCCGGCCAGTCCGGGGTCTCCCGTGGCCTCCGGTCCGGCTGACACGGAGCCCTCGGCAGGCTCCAAGGCCGGCTGCCCCAGAGCTCATCCCCGATGCCGGCTGCAGCAGGATGCCTCTCTGATCCAGGAGCCAGGCGTCTCCCAGCCACTGCCGCGCAGGGAGGCACCAAGAGGGTGGCTGACGGCCCTGCCCGTCTCTCAAGGCCCTCATCCCTCTTCACTACCACGTGGAGATAGTGAACTCTCCAACAGGTTGGACAAGCTCTGTCTTGCCGGCAGTTTCCATCCTGTTCATCCCAGCATCCCCATTGTCTGGGCAATGTTTGTGGTGACAGACTCTTAGACCCCGGTGTTCTTCTCTCTCCCTGCGTCAAACCCGCCCCCCACCACTGCATCATCACTTACTGTGGGTGACAAACCCCTCCTGAACGGAGTGACTTCTCTGGCAGTGACGTATCCTGTGAAATGTGCGCCCTGGAGTGGATTCGGGAGACTGAAGGGCTTTGGTCTTTGCTTTTGTCAGGTTTTCTCCCACTGGATTGGGAGCTGGCACTCCACTGCTGGGAGACGCTTCCCCATGAGAGAGCAAAAGGGGGGCTGTTACAGAGGGGGGCTGCAAATCTGGGCCCTCCCTTCCTGTGGGATCCCAGAGCAAGGATGGCTGTACCAAGCGCTGAACAATCCTGATGATGATGTGCTTGGCCCAGTCATGCAATCTGCAAACAGTGAGACGACAGGGAGAAGGGAAAAGGACAAATCTCTGCTCTCCTGCTGCTTTGGAGTGGCCAAAAAGCATATGGAAGTGTTCATGGAGCTGCTGGAGCATTGGAGAGGCTCTGTGGTGACACCTCCAAGGCAGACAGCTTTGTGTATGCCTGTCCATCCGCTGTCTCTGGGCTGGGAGGGCCTGGGCAGGCGCAGGGCACGCTCCGGGTGTCCCTGCACTCAGCAGCTGTGATCTCCAGGGGCCGTGGGAGCTGCACTTTGGACATCAGAGCAATGTGGCCTCAGTCCTGGGCTGCAGGAGCTGCGGGGCTGCCCGGCTGCAGGCTGGGGCTTTCCTGTGGCACAGGAGGGCAGATCCCAGCACTGCCCCTTGGAGCCAGAGACGGCGGCAATTGGACCCACTCCCCTCCCCAGCCTGTGCCCCCAGCCCACCTTCTCCGCACTGGGGTCTTTCCCCAGGCACTGTTCCGTGCCTGGGGGTGGTAGAAACCCCCAGATTCCTGCCTGCTCATTTCCCCAGGGAGAAATGCCTGCCTGGCTTCCCCCCACCTCTGCCTGGGTCCGCCTGTGCCCAGAGGCTCCAATCTCTGTCCGTCTTTCTATGTGAAGTGACTTCCCAGCTCACTCAAGGTTGGGGATTTCGGAGCTCTAGACAGGCAGCCTGAGCGCCCTGGGCAGGGGGACCTGGCTCAGCTTTCCACGGCAGGAGTGGCAAAGCTGCTGAACCCTCTCAGCACCCCCTGAGCTCGGCCTCGGGGACCAGCCGAGGTCTGAGCTACTTGGATCCGGTGACAAAACCTCCTGCTGGCTGCATGTGCGTCCGGCGACTTGTCAGCATCTGTCTCCTCCTGAGACTGTCCCCTTGGGCTTCCGAGGCCCGGGGCTGCCCCTTTGCCACCACCTGCCCTCTCCCTGGGGGCAACCAGCGTGCCCAGCGGCGCTGGCTGCGGGCTCGGTGCCGGAGCGACAGCGTGTCCGTGCCACCTGGTAATTATCTGTTTGGATTTGTGCTCTGCGGCCGTGTGAGACACCCCGGTGCACGTTCTGTTTACTTCCCTAATTGCTGCCAAGCACCGAGCCGCTGGTTTTAAGTTTCTCTTTTCTCTCCCGTCCCCTTCTCCTGCTTTCAAGCGAGTTTAACACATGTCCAGGCATCGGCGGCCCAGCTCCGCTGTCGGGCAGCGTGAGCGGAGGCAGCAGCGGCTGCATCCAAGCCGGGAGCGGCGCCAGACTGTCTGCACAGGGCTGGGCTCGTCCCCGGAGGCTGCATCTCGCCGGGACGCTGCCACCGAGCCGGGCTGTCTGCTGGCACCTCCGCCGGCACCACGGGAGGGGCTGCGGCAGCTCCCACCAGCCCCGTCCCACGGCCCCGCTGTGCTGGGAGCGGTGTCCTCGGGACATGACACCTGCCGTATACCCGTGGGGTATTCCAGCTGGGCCACTGGCACCTGACTGCGCTTCTGAGCTCTTTTTTGGGGGGCTGCTCCCTCTGTGGCTGCTCCAGGAGAGCTGGATGAGGCCAGGGACGCTGTGAGGGTCGAAGGGATGGGCTGGGGGCAGCAGGGGTCTAGGCTGCATCCTCCTTCCAGGCTGCATGGAGCACTCTCGGGGACCATGGAGCTTGGCCGTGAGCAGGATGGTCCTCCCTTGGTGCCCCTCCATCGGGGCTTGACTTTCTCCATCCCAAATCAAGCAGCTATAATAATTCCCTTGCTTTAATCTTGGGCCCGGGAAGAGCTGGCAGGGAAGTTCCCACCACTGATGGATGGATGTGCCAACCACCCCTTGGGCCTTCAGGACCAGGTCCCTGTCCCCTGCTCCATGCACTGGAAGCTGCATTCCCGTGCTGCAGCTCCTTGTGCCCCCAGGGGTTGCCAGGATCGGCTTTTTGGCAGGGTTTGGCATGGCCCTGGCACACAGGGTGCGGGCAGGGCAGGCAGCACTCGGGCAGGGCCCTGCGCCAGGCCTCGGCTGGGGCAGAGGGAGGGGGCTGAGCCCCCATCAATAATTCACCTCCATATTTATAGAGGGAAATGAGTTGAATAATGGATGGCGGGCGCGGCGGGGCCGTTGGGAAGCCGGCCTTGCTGCTACCGCAATGTTTATTGGCCGGGTTTGCCGGGTGCTGCCCGGCTGCCTCGAGGCTCCGCGAGGATCGACGACGCTCCGGCTGGCATGGGTTCACTGCTGAGTGCCCGGCTGGCACGGTGAGCACAGGCAGCTCTGCTCCTCTGCCTCTGCCTCCTCTCCCCTCCACAAAAATGCACTGGGGGCTGGAGCCCCTCTGCTCTGGAGCCAGGCTGGGAGAGCTGGGGGTGCTCACCTGGACAAGAGAAGGCTCCAGGGAGAGCTCAGAGCCCCTTGCAGGGCCTAAAGGGGCTCCAGGAGAGCTGGAGAGGGACTGGGGACAAGGCATGGAGGGACAGGACACAGGGAATGGCTTCCCACTGCCAGAGGGCAGGGTTAGATGGGATATTGGGAAGGAATTGTTCCCTGGGAGGGTGGGGAGGCCCTCGCACAGGGTGCCCAGAGCAGCTGTGGCTGCCCCTGGATCCCTGGAAGTGTCCAAGGCCAGGTTGGACAGGGCTTGGAGCAGCCTGGGACAGTGGAAGGTGTCCCTGTCCATGGCAGGGGGTGGGATAGGATGGGCTTTGAGGTCCCTTCCAACCCAAACCAGTCTGTGGATCCTTCCCCATTCTCCCATTGGCCATGCTGGACTCCAGGCTCAGAGAGGGATGTGAATGTCCAGGGACAAATGCCCATCCACCTTTCATCACAGGGGGACACCAGGGCCGTGCAGCTTCTGGGAGGGCCCTGCTCTGTGTCCCAGACATGTCCCCTCTGTGGCTGTGCCCAGCAGCCCTGCACCACCTGGTCCCACGTGCCACCCTGCTCCAGGACCCCCAGGATCTCCCCCCTCACTGGTGCCACCACCTGCCCCAGCCGTGGCCACCCTCCCCACCAGAGCCACAGCCCCTCATCCCACACCCCTGTGTTACAGAGAGACCTGTGGAAGATGTCGAACCCGAGAAACGGCGACACCAAGCCCCCATGTTTGCCCCGCAATGGACTGGTGAAGATCCCCACGCAACCCAACGGCCTCGGCTCCGCCAGCATCACCAAAGGCACCCCCGCCGTGAAAAACCGCCTGTGCCAGCCTTCCTCCGTGCCTGCCATCCTCAGCCCGGCCTTAGCCCACCGCAGCGACCTGCCCATCCCCAGCCTGGCCTCCCCGCTCTCCTTGGCCACTCTGGCCAGCGTCTCCTCCCCTCCCGGCGCTTCCTTGGTGGGACTGAACGCGAGCGAAGGCTCGGAGCAGCCCTCTCCGGAGCGGCTGCCGGGCTCGCCCTCGGAGAGGCAGCTGGCGGTGGACGAGAAGATCCTCAACCGCCTGTTCTGGTACTTTTCGGCGTGCGAGAAGTGCGTGCTGGCGCAGGTGTGCAAGGCATGGCGGCGGGTGCTCTACCAGCCCAAGTTCTGGGTGGGCTTGACGCCCGTCCTGCACACCAAAGAGCTCTACAACATCCTGCCCGGGGGAGAGAAGGAGTTTGTCAGCCTGCAGGGCTTCGCTGTCCGCGGCTTCGACGGCTTCTGCCTCGTGGGCGTCTCCGACCTGGACATTTGTGAGTTCATTGACAACTACCCCCTCTCCAAGAAGGGAGTCAAGTCCATGAGCCTTAAGAGGTCGACCATCACAGATGCGGGGTTGGAGGTAGGTGTCCCTGCTGAAGTGACCGGGGTGGCTGAGATGTGCTGGTGGAGGGTCAGTCCTGGTGGCCCTGGGGACACACACGTGGGCAGAGCCTTTGCGGGTCACAGGGAAGGAGCGGGCAGGTGGCACGGCCATCCCACAGTGCTGGCAGCACCGGGAGGTCCTGCCTGTGGTCTGGGCAGTGGGATGGGGTCAGGAGGCTGTCAGGGCTTCATCCCTGCTGCCTCTGGGCGCTGCCAGGAAGGCAGAGCCAGGTGAGGTGGCTCTGGGATGTGGCAGTGGGTGACAAGCAGGGCTCTGGGAATGGGACATTCCCACTTGGCTGGCTGCTCCCCAGCAAGGAGTCACCCAAGCAAGAGGCTGAGGGTCAGATAGAGATGGGGCAATCCAGGGGGCTAGGCAAGGTCCCCACCAAGATCCTTGCCCCGTGCCAGGGCCAAACACAGCAGCAGCTGCTCCGTGGGCACATCTCACCCGAGCAGTTCCTCTGCTAGGAGCAGGCATCGATCCCGACCCTGCCAACAGCACCTGGAACACTGCTGGGCCTGCACCCAGCGGTCCCTGCCTGTCCCCTCCCATTCCCCACTGATGATGACGTGTCCTAAGGCAGGCATCGAACCCATGCCAGGGAGGTCCCAGGGAGAAGACTGGACCCAGGCCAGACTGGGAGCAGTTGGAAGAGCCACGGGGGGCTCAGAGGGAGGCGGGGTGGGGGCGCAGGGATGCACGAGGGTGGGTGGCAGTGCCCGGCACGGCCTGACCCCCCGCCCCTCGGCAGGTGATGCTGGAGCAGATGCAGGGCGTGGTGCGGCTGGAGCTGTCGGGCTGCAACGACTTCACGGAGGCCGGGCTGTGGTCCAGCCTCAACGCCCGCATCACGGCGCTGAGCGTCAGCGACTGCATCAACGTGGCCGACGACGCCATCGCCGCCATCTCGCAGCTCCTGCCCAACCTCACCGAGCTCAACCTGCAAGCCTACCACGTGACGGACACGGCGCTCGCCTACTTCACCGCCAAGCAGGGCTACACCACCCACACCCTGCGCCTCAACTCCTGCTGGGAGATCACCAACCACGGCGTGGTCAACATGGTCCACAGCCTGCCCAACCTGAGCGTCCTCAGCCTCTCGGGCTGCTCCAAGGGGACGGATGACGGCGTGGAGCTGGTGGCCGAGAACCTGCGGAAGCTGCGCAGCCTCGACCTGTCCTGGTGCCCTCGCATCACCGACATGGCCCTGGAGTACATCGCCTGCGACCTGCACAAGCTGGAGGAGCTGGTGCTCGACAGGTAAAGGGCAGTGCTGAGCCGTGCTGTGCCGTGCCGAGCCATGCCATGCCATGTTGAGCCATGCTGGGCCATGCCATGCCATGCTAAATTATGCCAAGTCATGCCATACCATGCTGAGCCATGCCATGCCATGCCGTGCCATGCCATGCCATGCCAGGCCATGCTGAGCTGTGCCGTGCCATGTCACCCCACGACAAACCATGCCGTGCCAAGCCATGCCATGCTGAGCCATGCTGGAAGCAGAGGGTGCAGCATGGGGGCCATGGTTTGGGGACACCCGTGGGTGACCAGCTGGCCCTGACACTCCGTGTCCCGGCAGGTGCGTGCGGATCACCGACACCGGCCTCAGCTACCTGTCCACCATGTCGTCCCTGCGGAGCCTCTACCTGCGCTGGTGCTGCCAGGTAGGTGTGGAACTGTGCCCGTCCTGGCTCGGCACGGCAGAGAGGGCATGGTGGCACCTCCCTGGGGATGGGCCATGAGCTCAGGGTGGGCTCCCGGGGCTGGCTGGAGACCCCAAGAGTTGGTGCCAGGAAGCAGAGAGCTCCTGTGAGCTCAGCAGGACTCAGCCCTGGCACCCTGACCCTGTGTCCCACCCCAGCACCAGTATCCCCAAATCCTGCTGCAGCACGAGGCTGCCTGCCCTGGCTCCCTGCTCCCTGCCCCACAACCCTGACCCAGTACCCCGGCCCTGCACCCCAAATCCTGCCCCAGCATCCTGCTGCAGCATCACACATCCTGCTCAGGCTCCCTTCCCCAGCACCCAGCTCCCTGCACCCTGTCCCATCACAGTTCCCTGCCCCAGCAGCCAGAGCCAGCACACTGCCCCAGCATCCTGCACTCTGCTTCAGGTTCCCAGCCCCGGCACCCAGCTCCCTACCCCAGCTCGGCAGTGCTGAGCCCCGGTGCTGTGGTTGTCCCCACTGTCCCCCCTCATCCCCACCCCATCTTCTTTTCCAGGTGCAGGATTTTGGCCTGAAGCACCTCCTGGGCATGGGCAGCCTGCGCCTCCTCTCGCTGGCTGGTGAGACCCTCACCCTGCTAGCAGGGACCCCATGGGGCTGGGGAGGCACAGGGCGTGGGGACAGAGAGAGCCCTGGGGACAGCCTGGGGACAGCCAGCATCCCCCCAAACCAGCAGGCAGCTGCACCCAGCCCAGCGTGTGGGGAAAGAGCCATGGCTGGGCTCTTGGGGTGCTGTGGTTTTTGGGGTGGTGGTGTTTTGGGAGCTATGTTTTTAGGATTCAAATTTCTTGGGGTGTTGGTTTTTGAGGAGATGTTCTGGCGGACACTCTAATTTGGGGTGGTTTTTTTTTTTTTTGGAATACTGGTGCTTTGGGATGCTGGGTTTTTAGGATGAAGTTCTTGGGGTGCAGGTGTTTTGGGTGTTGTTTTTTGGGGTGTTGATGTTTTGGAGCACTATTCTTTAGCATGCTGGTTTTCTGGGTTCTGGTGGGGTTTTTTGGATGCTAACTTTGGTTGTCTTGGTGTTTTGGGGTGCTGGAGCTTTAGGGTACTGGTTTTTGTGTGCATTTTTGAGTGCTGGATTTTTTGGGTGCTGATATTTTGGGCGATTTTTTTTGAGTGTTGGGGTTTTTGGTGTACTTTTTTTTAGTGTGCTGGTTTCTTGGGTTCTATCTTTTGGGTGCAGTGGGTTTGAGGTGCTGGGGTTTGAGGTGCTTTTCTTTTGGGTGTGGCTGTGTTTGTGGTGTTGGGATTTTAAGGTTCTGCTCATTTGAAGTGCTGTTTGGGGGGGATTTGGGCGTTTTGGGATGCCGGTGCCTTCGAGATGCTCTTTTTTGGGGGCACCGGTGTTCTGGGCTGACAGTGCACCCTGTCGCCTTGCAGGCTGCCCCTTGCTGACCACCACGGGGCTGTCGGGGCTGGTGCAGCTGCAGGAGCTGGAGGAGCTGGAACTCACCAACTGCCCCGGAGCCACCCCGGAGCTCTTCAAGTACTTCTCCCAGCACCTGCCGTGCTGCATGGTGATCGAGTAGCGCCGGACCCGGCCGCCCGCTCCCGCGCCCACCCCGGCCGCCATCGCCCACCCCATCTCCCTCCGGCTGCTGGGGGATTCGAGAGACGCCCCCGATTCCAACCGAGCCCGGACATTCCCCGCACCGACGCCCCCGAGGGACGCGGGGCTCCGGGGGGAGATGGGGAAAGCGTCGCCCCCGGCCGGAGCCCCCCCGGGTACCATGTAAATTCCCCCCACGCCGCCGCCATCGCCCGTGCTCCTCCCGGTGTCCTGCCAATCCCTTCCGGACAGACGAACGGACATCACGGAAGCCCAAAGTGGGAAAGCGACGCTGTGTGACCTCCCCCGGCCGCATCCTGCTCCCCCCGCCCCGGTGCCGAGCGGGCGCACGGCCCCGCCACCAAGGATGCTCCTGGGGACCAAAGGATGCTCCCAGGGATGGGCGAGAGGAGGATGCTTATTTTTGGCTGGCGGCGGAGGCTGGATGGGTCCCCTCACGCCCCCGGAGCGGGTCACGGAGCTCACCTCCCCCCTCCCCCCGTGCTGCGTGTCCCCTCCAGCCCCCAGCCCTGCCTTTGGGGCGCTTTGTCCCGGTGAATAGGATGTCCCTCTCCGCCCGCCCGCCGCCCTCGCATGCTCGCTTGCTTCAGTCTCGTGCTACGGCAGGTTTCGGGGTACCCGGGGGAACGGTGACAAGTGACAGCCCCCACTGAGCCCCTCCACGCGGCTTCGCCCCGGCCGGATCCTGCCCCGGCAGCCGGGCTCTCCTGGCGAGCACCCCCCGTCGCCCTGGGGACCCCCCCTGCACCCCCTGGGGCCGTGGGGGTGATGCCAACGCCGAGGAGCGACCCATCCGTCTGGGATGGGACATCCCGGGGGACCAGGGCCAGGTCTGAGCCACCACGGCGACACCGGCAGCACAGAGAGACGACAGGAGGTGGCACCTAGGACACACTGCCATCGCCACCGCTCTTCCAGCTGAAAAGCCATCGCCCCGATGCCAGCGGCAAGCGGGGACCGGGGGCACCCCCGGGCTGAGCCGAGATGGGGCCGAGCCGGCGCGGGGCTGGGGTGCCCATGGGGACCCAGCGCGGGAGGGGCTCGGTGGCCGCCCCCGGGGCACTGCCCGCAGCCGCACCAGCCCTGGGAGGAGTGTGGGCATGGACATGGACATGGGCACGGACACGGGATGGGCACGGACACGGACACGGACACGCTTTCGGTTTGTTTTGCCTTTGTACCGGCCGGGAAGGAACTGCTGCACCAACCGCCGCCTCCGCTCCCTCCTTTGTCCGAAACGCCCCTTTCTGACCCCAAAATGGCACAAGAACCCTCGTGGCCCTGGAAGGGGGTTTGGGAGTTCCCGGGGCTGCGGGACAGGGTGGCACTGCAGGGGGCCGGAGCACCCTGGCACGGGGATGGGGGGCTGTCTGCACCCCCAAACCCACCAGTGTCCCTGGGCACGGAGGCCAGGCAGGACAGTGGCACACAGAGGGCCCCCCCGTCCCTGCAGGTGACAGCAGCAGTTTTGGGGTGCCATAGCCCTGCACAGCTCCCTGGGTCCCAGGTTACACAGACAGCCCCAGCACGGCCCCCATACCCTCCTCTGCACCTCCCATGGCAGTGCGTCCCCATACCCCCTGCACCCCTGCTCCCCTGTGCACCCCTATATCCCTCCAGTGCATCTGTACACCCCAACGCACCCTATATCCTCTCGGCACCCCCATTTCCCACCCTGCACCCTGACCCACAAAGCACCCACAGAGCCCTGACCCCCATTTATCCCCCTGCATCCCCATCCCTAATGCACCCCACATCTCCCTGGCACCCCCACCCCAATGCACACCCTATCAGCTGCCACAG
>VZRO01002703.1:8662-78181 GCA_013397915.1 Daphoenositta chrysoptera
GGCACCCGAGTAGATGGTGAGGGTCCTTTCTAGTGAGGTCGGGTGTTAGCAAGCTCCCAGTGCAACGGCTGCTCTTACGAGCAGAGCTCCACTCACGGTAGAAGGAAGGCAGCAGAAGGCAGAACCCTGCAGTGGTGGCCAATTCTCCCCACAGCAGCCTGTCTCCCCTCCAATGTTGAGAGCAAGAGAGAGCTAGAGGCTGCTCCCGGCCCCTTCCCCCCAGTCCAAAATCTCGTGGTAACTCTGCCCTTCCCAAGAGAAAAAATCCTCAGGTAGGATGAGACCAGATGCACTCCTCCCCCTCTCCCATGGCTACATCCTTTGTCTCTCTTAAGTACTGGTCATTATTGTTTTTTAACAACAAATGGGAGAAAATTCTCTTAAGAGAAAGAAAACAAAAGGAAAAAATCCTAACCCCCAGCAACATCAAATACCAGATTTATAACCACAGTTATCACAGTTTATAACCACAGTTCAAGAAATAAAACTAAATAATCTTGAGGCATTATTATTGCAAAATTAAATTGTTACTTCACAGTGATGGTGGTAAGAGCAGGAGTGGAGGAAGAAAAATGGGAACCTTTGCAAGAGTTGAATGTGTTAAATATGTACTCGGGAGTTAAAAGATCTCTTCAGAGAAGCTGGAAGTCAAGGGATGCTAGTGACTTGTGAGCTGTGGAGTGCATGCCTTCATCACCACCCCCTACAAGAACCGCCCCCCCTTAATCTGAGAGCTAACAAGGCTCTATAGGAGACATGGTAAATAGGTTATATAAGTCCTTTCAAGGAACCAGAAAGAAAACAACATGTGCTGGTCAGGGTGGAAGTAGTTTCAGGTCCTGTTGAGGCTGAAGCAGTAGCATGGCTTATTGGAGAAAGCATAGTAAAAGTGCTAAAGCTATGGTTCAGTTACTTGTCCAAACCCAAGTCTGTCCGATATGACAATAGTCATTTTACTGCCAGGGTGGTGTAAGAATGGGATAATTTGTGGGCACAAATTTGCTGTAACCTAATGGAAGACACTAGTCCTCGAAAAGATCAAGGAAATTGTAACCAGGTGTGTAACAAGTTTCACTTAGGCTGTACTATGATTGATTGGTGGTACCCACCATTAGAGAGTAATGAATATTAAGAGAGTATTTTGAAACAGACTTCATTGGGATCCACAATGGTGGATTCCTTCTTCCTTTTATCCTCTCCTGAAAAGTTCAATCCATGGGCTGTTCAGAAATCGCTATTGCCTTGTGCTGTTCAGAAATATTTAAAGCATTGCTGCCACAGGCTGTTACAGTAAGATTTACATAAGTGCTGCCATAAATAAAACTTTTTAATTGTTTGTTTTGCATTGTTTCACCATAATTTAGCTCAAGGGTATCCCAAATGTACCTCTGAGTAGGCAGTCCGTGACTGCCCTCTAGGGTCCAACATTTTGTGGCTATCCCAGGCCAGATGGCCCAGGATTGCCCTCTTGTGACCTGACACCCTGCATTTGTAAAAAAGCACTGGGTATATTTTATGTAGTCTAATGTTTAGTCTTTTCTTCCACTGAGCATGAAAAAATACAGATATACAGTGGGCAGATGAAAACCAACTTTTGTCTGCCCCTACCAGCTAAGCTTTTCCTACAGATCTTGCTTACCTGTATTTTTGGGATGGGAAAGGCACACAAGACAACAGGAAATTATCTACATAATCATTAACTACGTGACCATTTGGTTAAATGTTATGCAAACTGATTCACATTGGAGACTACTCGAAGGCTACCACATCAGAGGGGCAATCCTCATACAATTGCAAACTATCATTGCAGATAGCCCAGCAGCATTCCCCAAAGTTCCTCTTTTTTCACTCTCTCTGTAACACCACACCTGCACATATCAGCTTTTATTTTCCATATGCATTTTTTAAGCACCAAGTTACAGTGTTCCAAGGCTACTTAAAAGACGACAGCTGAAACCAAAGTTTCATGATGTGCATTTTTATCTCCATTTTCAAAGAGACTTGTGAGGGGCTATTGTTTAAACACTTAGCTTCCATGTCCTGACATCTCAATCTCCTGATAATTGAACCATTTTAAAATGAAGTAGTGTTTGCTCTTCAAAGTTTGTGTTCATAATCTGTGGCCTCCCTTTTGCCCTAGGCTTGCTTTATCTGATAAGATCCAGTGCCTGGATTCTTCTATGCCTTGAGCCTGAAGTGTTGCACTTCGTTTTCTTTTCCAGCTGAACATGAAGTAGTGGTCTCTCCACCATTTTTCATCCCAGCTTTCTTTCTCTTAGACTTTTCTTACTTGTAAAAGTTGTGGGGTGAATTCAGCAGTTACTAGATTCTGGCAAAGTTGTATTGGTGGGCACTTAAAGTGAATGATAATCTGGATAGACATTTTCGCTTACTCAGTTTATGAAAAAAAAGTTGAAGAGAAAGCATGATTAAATAGGTTTGAAATGTGTAATGTGCTGAGAGTGACCTTGGGAAACAGCATACTTGTAGACTGTAGATTAGACTTCACATCTCATTACAAGAAAGTAAGGAGAACGTGTGATTTAATTGCAGTCACGTTTATTTGCAGTTTCTATACACACTTTCTAGGTAATCAAACTTTTCCAACACATTTTTTGAGAGGGGTTCACAATGAAACTGTCACCGTTTTTACTAAAAATAAATACAAGACTTAAAGTGTTGCACAGCTCTAAAATATACAAAGGCTTGGATTTAATGTAAACTTTGAAAACATTTTACAAAAGAAACCATATTTGCAACAATTTAAAAAGTTCATATTTACAAATATTACAAAAATACAAAATGGATGCAAGTCCATAAACCATTGTCTTTTCTGCCAGCATGAACTGGTGCTAGTACCAAAATAGTTACACTGTAACCTTCTTAATTTTTTTTTTTTAATTCTTTAAGTCATAACCTACAGTATTTCTCTATCTGCCACCATTGCAGCAAATGCACTCAATCACTGACCTTTGGCAAAAGCAAACATATGCTTTATTTGCTACAACTATCCCATGCCCTCTATGCTGCCACAACAACAACAACAGAAAGGGGAAAAAAAAAAGAAAAAAAGAAAAAAGAAAAAGGGGAAAATATTATTTTTCAGAACACAGCTGTATAACTTAAGAAATCAGTTTCATAACATCAGTGCAAGCAAGAGAACAGTAGGTTGAAATGATGGTTCAGCAGTTACCTGGTGCATGTACTGTACCCTGTCTCAAGAGGTGAGTGATGTTCCCTTGGCTCTATGGCTTGTCCTCTGCTGCCTTAATGGCATGCCTGCCATGCTACAGGGATCCCCACCATTCGTCTTCCTCTGACTCCCACGTCTGTTATGAACTCTTTTCTTCATAGAGAATCTCTCTATTTGAATTTCAATCTGCTAAATGTAAACTAGAAAATTAAGCAAAAGAAGACTATACTCTAAAGGGGTTGTTCTGTGTTTGTTTTGTATTTGAAGTATTGCCTCACCATTCTGGTAAAAAAACCCAAATATTAGTGTATTTATTTAGGGTCTCTATGAAATTATTGATTGGGAAAAAAAAGTGGTTTCATCAAAGTCAAATCAGCTGTAGTCTCTTTACTCTTTTGAATGACTGTTTAACTCAGGACTATTAAAATCTTGTAAAAGTGCTCCTGGTAAAATTTTTGTGGAAAATGACTGAAGATGACAACCTAAGGATTTTCTGCCCGGTATCTAAACTTCCTTTTCTCATACTCTCCATAAGGTGGTTTGTTCTATGCTAAACATTTCCTCTTAAAACATTCTCATTCATTCACTTTACTTGTAGTCAGCCTTATTTTCGTAACTAAGCTACTGATGTGATTAGCCTTTTGTTTCCAAAACCTTTTTCCCATTACCTTTTTATAAACTAATTTAGACGATTTTGCAGCCCTTCAACTGATGGACCAACCCTCATCCCAACACAAGTATCACATGCACAGTGACTCTGCCTCATCAACTGAATGCAACCAGGCTAATCAGGAGGACAGTAGGAAACCCTGGATAATGTATGTCTTGTGGTAAGCACAAAATGAGACGCGAACCTTATGGGGAGTAACATTTTGGATTTGTTAAACTGTTCTGATTTGCTTTGACTCCTTAAAATTGTAACAGTTTTGGGTAGAACCTTCCTCTTTAAAACATGATCTGCCTTCTTTTAATAACTCTCACCTTTATGCGTTACATGATTAAAAGAAAAAAAAACCGGTAGAAACCGAATTCATACATCCCGCCTCCCAATCATAGACTTATGCTTAAAGCCAGCTTTTAGCTGATTTCTTTGTACCAAAGAATGCTTTCTGCCATCCTACTTGACCTGTCCTACTGCACACCCCATTCCTCCTTCACTATTTTCTCTGCACTAACCTTTCCTCTATTCCAAACCATATCCTACAGCAACCAACACCAACTGCATCAGTTTTGGATAAAGAGGGCCTTGTCCTCTAAGTAACACAGACGGGGCTACATCTCGATGGAAATTGTGCCCAAAAGAGAATCAGGCCTGTTGGTTTTATTCTGTTTAAAAATTAAAAAGTATAAAGCGACTCATGGGTTCTTGCGGTTTTAAGATGAGAATATTCAAGTAACTTCAAGTAATTCAGCTTTTGTCTCCCTGCCTTCATTTGTATCAAAGCAGCTACTTTGATTTGTCTCCTTTCCCACCCCACCCCAGTCCCCCACCCTGTTCTGTGTTTCTGGTAAACCCAGACAAGATCCCTACTGTACGTGGCTGGCACAATGAACTGGAGCTTTCCCCTTCCCAGCTCAGCAATGAATATAAATAATGCATACACATACCTATTTCCCAGCTACGTTTTCACAGTGTCATTTTTGTAAATATTTAGGTAGCATGAATCTCATCAGCACAAAGAGAAAGCTTCACTGAAAACTCATTGCGGATATTTACTGATAAATCGAAAGCGCTTCTTGCATGCTTATAATTTATTTGTTTCCTTTACGAACCAGAAACTAATCGTGTTTAAAGATTATAGTTACCAGGTTATGACTGTGTTATGTATCCCAATAGCCTAATAGGAATATGAAAGTTAAGTATTGTTTCCTCTCACATCTATCCTCTCTGAAGCGATCCCTGCAAGAATAAAGGCCCAGGGGAGGCTGTGGGATGGGACCCTTTGGGGCTTTGCATCAGACCCAGGTTTGTTCTGTCAGAAACACACTCATCTTCCCCACCGATCCTCACGGTAACCCTCCCAGCTGTGCTTTCCAGTTAGCTTCTTTGGAGCTGCCTTAGAAAGACAAATGGTTTCTTTAATCCCTTCACAGTCAGCCTTTCCATTTCCTAAACTAAGGCGGAAAATTTCCGCTTTCTACTGCTCAATGTCATCCTTCAGGCCTGTCACACTGAAAGTGGTTATTGGTGGCCATGTTTTATGTCTGATATGAAAATGGTATTCACAGAATACAGTTATTACAATTGAATTCATTTGTCTTCTATAAACAAAGTTGTTATGCAGTAAATCGTTTGCCACGTCCACTTTTTGATAATTCTATTTACAAATTTTTATCAAAAATACGATATTTACATATGTTTTGTTAATTTTTTCTAAATTTTGTTTCAGCTCATTTTAGTGTAGAAAAATACCAATTCTCAAGAGCATTTTCTTTTTTTTTTTTTCTCTCCCTAGGGAAGCACTACAGTGAGGGATTTGTTTCCAGATGGGCAGCTTCTGGGAAAAAAACCCACCCAAAGTCACCTTTAACTCTATGGAAAGTGTATAGCCTTGAAATCTACAGTGACAATGGAAATGAGAGTGGGATAAATCAAATGAAGCCAAAAGAAAACAGAACAAACATAGCATATCTTCATCCTTTTAGAAAATGTAATGTAATAAATAGCTACAGCTGTAGTCCTTTTGTTTCCCCAGTGTCTTCCGAATGCAAACATATCTAAGCATTGATATTGCCCTGCGATTGTTCTCTTTTTCTTCTTTTTTTTTTTATTTTTTTGATTGCTACAGCATTGGCCTCTTATCTTGACATCCTTGCTGAGCTGGAGTGGTGTTGGCAGCCTGGCCCTGGCACCCATGCAGCCTACGTAGAGCTCTGGGAAGACCGATCGTCGTGGGGGCTGCCGTCCGAGTTCTCGGTCTCCCCCTCGGAGATGGCCTGCATGGGGGTGTTGTACAGCCTGCAGCGCACGCTGTACCGGCTGCTGCTGGCTGCCGGCGGCGCCCGTGACCGCCCCACCCGCGACGATGCCGACATGGGGAAGTTCTTGGAGGAGAATCCTTCCGTGTTGACCCTGGGGGAGCAGGGGGAGAGTGGGGATAATGCATCAGGGCTCGTTGTGGCAGGAGACTCTTCCGTGCTTTGAAGGGCGTCCGCCATCAGCTCTCCAGGAGACTTGGGCAAAATAGGACTTTTCAGAATTTCTGTGGCAGACATCCTGTAGCTGGAATCGGATCGGCTGCCCTTTTTGAGGAGCAATAGCTTAAACTCCTCATTGGATGTGTTGGACTTTTTGGCATTCCTGTATATGAGCCCAGGGGACCTCTGACTGCTAATGGGAGTGCCCACACTGCTGGCTGGTGGCATGTTGCTGGTGGGCAGTGTGCTGCTGGTGGGAGGCTGGCTGCTGGTCCCAGATGAAGCTCTCAATCTGTTTCTTACAGAAAGGTCTCCAGAATCCTTTCTTCCAAGAACTTTCCTTTTTGATCTGTAAAAACATAAAGGAAAACTCCTTCATATGTTATTTTTGTAGTATAATGCTTAGCAGTGTTCTGGAGTTTTACAGATGCTTTCATACTATCCAGAGTTCTCTTAATCCCTCTGTCAAATATTGGAGGCTGTCAGTGACTGATGGCACTGAGCTATGGAGTCCCTCTCGACATTACCCAGCTCTTCCAAAACAGTGTATGCACAACCAGCTCTTTGTGAAGACAACAATGTATACAGAGTCTTAGGTAATAATAATACTCAGAGTAATCTATTCAGTGTCAGAAAACCTTAATTTCAGTTGTGATCCCAAATTTCAGCTGACTACAAAATACTCTAAAATGGAAGAGATGCCTTCTCATCCTTCTTGCTGCAACAAATCATTCACCAGAACAGAGCTGGTGGACTGGTAGACAGGAACCACTGTAAAAACAGGTAGTTTTCTTTGAAGACATGTATGTTTGTTAGGACAGCCTGATGTTTTTATATGTAGAGTGTCCCACACATGCCATGAAGATACTCAAGACTGCACTCCAGATCGTAATAAAGCATGTTTTAAAAGCTGCTTTTTAGAAAACTAAACTGAGTGAACTAAAGAAGGTAGTTTGAGGACAAGACTTAAACATGGAATAACCATCCTGCAGCTATTGTTAGTGGACAACTGTGCAGGGATGCATGTTACCATTTCCCATTGCCACAAGGTTAGGTCACCTGTGAATGACTGCAAACAGATCCTCAGTAGTGCGGGGTTTGTTTGGAGACACAAAGACATCCTCAGTGTCAGCCTGTGACTCCTCGCTCAGTGGAGACATGATGGACTCATCGCTTGGAGAAGACTCTTAAAAAGGAGAGAAGCCAGGTTACTAGTTAGTCTCCACTGCACTTTGCAACAGCACCTCCAGTTAAAGGCACCAGCTCCACTCAGAGTGGCTGATACCACCATACAGCCTTTACCCTCTAATCTTAAAGTTGTGTCTGTTCCATGTTGGAGCCTGTAAAAGGGGCACTGAACACAGGATCTCCCATTTACAGCATAGCTGTGATAATAAGACTCTTCTGTACCCAGGGTCAATGCTTTGCCCTTTTATCTTTTCAGCTGAAATGCAGTGCAAGGGAGGAAATAAATATCAGAAATACAGTCTGAATACTTTGGAAAAGTGTAAATAGCTTTGGGCGGGCTGGCTGGCCAGCTATCAGACATGGGGGCCTCTATGCTTAAACCCACAGAGGGAAGCTGATGTGCCACTCTGCTCTGTGACTCCACCACCATCCCGTCCAAAGCCGCCTGACCGAGTATGACACAGAAAGAGCTCCCAACTGACCTTTCAGCGAAGGCTCGTCTGCGCCGCCAACTGTCTCGTCTGCCCTGCTGTCATCAGAGGCACTTTTGGTTGGGATACCTGATGTGATATCGTTTTCCTGCTTGCAACCCTCTTCACTGAGTGAATCCACTGCTGCCACCTCTGTTTCGTAGCTGATACTCCCAGGCACATGGTGGCTTACATCGGGTTGGTGCTCTAACTGATAGGTGATGGTCGGTCCCTCAACCTGAGCTGGGCTTTCACCCATAGGCCCAGCTTCCACCCTCCCCTCACTGCCTGCAGAGAGCTCTTGCTGAGCCTGCACTTGCTGAAGATCGTGCACTGTTTCTGCTCCCTGGACAGGTTTCTTTGTTTCATCATCACCTGTGGGGACAGCTGAGGCCTTCTGAAAGCCATCCACGGGGATGGCACATGTCTGATTCAGAGAGCTTTCTGGTAAGTGTTCAGCGGCCAGGTGTGTTTGGTCCTTTCCAGGTTTGATTTCAACCAGACCCATGCTTGCTGAAGTTACGGCTTCTCGCTCACAGCTATTCTGCCCGCCAAAAGAGGAGCTTTTTTCTAAAGGTGGCTTTCCAGGGCCTCCTCCTGCTGGGGAAGTGTCAATGTACAGCATTATGGCCTCATCTGTAGAGTACTGGCGTGATACTGGTTTCTTAGCTAGCAGTGGCCTCATTTTGCCTGAAGGGACATCAGTTGCCATCAAGGGGGTCTCCTGTATGCAGAGCAGGTCTGGGGTACTGCCTTTATGTTTCACTCCTTCAGGCTTGTTGACTGCCCTGAGGTGGACAGACTTGAGAACGGAGGGTGTGATGGCGAGGGCAGAGGGAGGGCTAGGCTGCAGGGCTTCCCCAACTGCGCTCTGCTTGCTGTGGCTAAAGGTATGCAGCTGGTGCCTGTGAGCGAAGGGCTTGCTCAAGACATTGTGAAGAGCACTTAGGTCGAGGTGAGTAGGAGGTATAATCGGAAGTTCGAGGTCTTTGCTCACTGAGGCGGTGCCGTCTTTTGAGAGTGGCTGCTGCAGCGATGACTTCCTCTCTGGTACTTTTGGCTTCCTCTTGCTGCCCCCTGGAGACAAAGGTCCTGAAAAGAAAGCTGTTGGAAAAGAAGAGGTGGGCGTCTCTGACTGGCTGGAGTACCCACTGGAGGGTGAGGCTAACCCCGCCAACTTCTCTGGGGAGGCCAGCTTAAACTCATTATCAACAGAGGGGAGGGATGGGGTTGTAGCTCGTGACCCAGACTGAGACGTCTGGGATTCTGAGCTCTCTGGTGACTTGATGCACTCTATGACTGTAGTACCCGTAGCAGTGCTTGAATTGGACAAGGACCTGTAAGGATCACTGGATTTCAAGTCGTTCAGAAGCCAGAGATCTGCATAGTGAGGTTGTTCAGCACCTTCATCTTTAAAGGAGGGGATATCAGCAGTGTCAAACGGAGCGTCCTTTAATGCGCCATCACCCTGGTTTGTCCAGGGAAGCTCCTGCTTGGCTGGCAGGCTGGGGCCTTCCACTCGGGAAGGTGTGTTTGAAAACTCAAGGGGCAGCTTCATCTCCCTGACAGTGTGAGAGACGTGCTGCCCACCACCGATCTTTGGTTCTTTCTTGTCAGGAAGGTCGGTGCTGCCCTCTGATTTCCTCAAAGACGAGCTGCGTTTTGGTGGGGCTGGCTTTGCCTTTGGTTTCTTCAGTGAGATGCTCTGCCGTCCCTGCCTCCTGTGGCTCATGCACTCTTGCCAGGCACAGTCAGCTAGGCTGGAAGTAATGCTCCCAGTCTGGCCACTCTCGGAGCCTGGGGCTGCATAGTTGCAAATATAGCTTTTATTACCCTTCAGACCACAGTCAAAGTGCATGGAGGTATAGTATCCTTCAGTATCCACAGAAAAGTGTGAGCTAGTGTCTGCCTTGTCAGAGGGGCTCTTTTCGAGGAAGCTGTCATAGGTGGCCATGCTGGTAAAGCTGGGGCATCCCAGGCTGTCCGCCTTTGGGCGCTCAGGGCTGAAATCCTGGCGACAGGAGGCGTCATGGTGATGGTGCAGGTAGTTCCACTCACTGTCGCTCGTGTTGCTGTTGTTGGGGTCATCCAGTAAATCCGCCACAGTGGACGTGAAGGAGCTCGCCCTGTGGCCCCTGACCTTGTCTGTGTGCTCACCAAACTGCTCTGTGATGAAGACACTGGAGTCCTCGTTAGCATTGGGAGCGGTATTGAGCGACAGCTCAGAGTCACAGTGTGAAGAGCCTGTCAGCGGAGGAGAGGCAGCAGGAGGAATGGTTTCAGATGTCTGGGAGGGACACGTGGAGCTGCTCCCACTCCAGTTGCCACTGGACGACTGGTGGTCATCTTTCTGGTCCATGTGGCTGCTGAGCAGGACTCCTGCTGTGGAGATGGAGTGAATTGGGCTCCCGAAGGTGTCTGAGTTGGATGAAATTTCACAGCTGCCTGAATCGACCATCCTTGACAGCCGCGATCTCCCCCTCTCGCCGATGCTGTGTTCGGGGCTATGCAGGTGCTGAGGACAGGTTAAACCAATGGGCTGGCACTCTTGTGAACCCTGCTTGCTCAAGATCTCCTTCCCCTTTTTCGGGATCCTCTCCTGACCAGCTAGGAAGTGCTCTGCTTCGTACCCTGCACTCTTGGTGGTGGCATCCTGATGGCCCTCGCTGGCCCGGGCGCCCTCGCGAGGAAGGCTCCGCGAGCGGATGCGGTTGCTCACAGCCGCAGCAAAGACCGCATCCCCGTTGTCCGCCAGCACCAAGATGTTGCCAGCGGAGTGGGAGAGGGAGGCTACAACGCTCTGCCCCCGCTGGGCGCGGATCCGTCGCCGGGAGGGAGCGGCTATCAGGATTTCTTCCGTCTGGCACTCCGAGTCCCGGGTCCCCAACCTCCTGTTGCTGGAGCCAGAGAATTCTGGGTTTGTGTGCACAATCACATTGCGCTCTCTTGCCACTGGCGACTCGTCTGAATCTAGGACACACGGAAAGCTGGGTAAGTGGGAGAGAGCTCCACATTTCCTGGCACGAGACAACCCGCGGAGCAACCCAAGAACCATTATCTGCTGTATTATTTATTTTTTAATCTGGCTGAGCATTGGACCAAATTTAAATTTGCTATAAAGAATTTATAAGGCAGACCTCCTGCCGCTGAGGTAGGGAAATTCTCCTAGTCCTGAAACATGACTTCAGCAATGCATTCTCAATGTGGAGCTGAGCTTGCTGTGGTAAATATTAAGACAAATCCTAAGTTTTCAGTTTTTATGACTCTATTTCAGCTACTTAAGGACAGTTTTCAGGAGTGGCTGCTGGACAAAACACTCCATAAGCTTCTAAAAATAATTCTGTTTTGCCTACCTGTCTGTTCAGAATTTCCATTATCTGCTTCTTTACTATCAAGAATATTTGCAAGACAAAGGGATCTTTCTTTCATAGGTTCTCTGATTGCTTATTCCCTATGATAAAAACATTCCTTCTGCTTCCCATCAAGTATCGTGGCAACGGACCGAAACACCAGAGCCATCTTCAGGTGCAGATGAACATTAAGAAATATCAATTCTGTTAGTTTTGTTTTGAGTTAGTAAGAATTTCACACTGAATTTGCCCCTGACAGAGTTGCTCCTAATTTTCCTTGACAAAAAGGGAGGTAATTTGGTAGATTTAAGGCAAATATTCTTGGTGATAAAGAATAATAGGAAGGAATTGAGGAGTGTGATAAATAAAAGGAAGGTTTAGCAACGCTCCCGTAGGGTACCAGCAGCTGTATCTATGGTGGATATTCAACCACTCATCTAAGTTATCCAGCTGTTGTGACAACTCATCATAACTTTGCTGAGTAACATCTGTCAGTTCTTTACCTTAAGCTCCCCTGACGCAAGAAAAAACTTTCACTTAATCTAGTTACTTTTTATGCACATAACTATGGGTTCATAACAGAAATAAAATGAAAAAGAAAAAAAGAACTGATTAACATTTACACAATAAGAGCTGAACACGTACATCTATATTACTCAGTAAGGCCCCCAGTCCTTCAAGGCCATATGGAGTAATATAGCTTTGCTTACTGTAATAAATCAAAAGAACAAAACATGTCATTCCTAAACTCCACAAGCATTTACACTTTCAAGGTTTCATTTCTTTGGAAGGCTAGCTACCAGCTCATATCCCTGCAATTTAAGTTGGTTAGAAAGCTATCTACGGAAGATTTGTATTTATACTACACCTATTTCTTGTTGCACTCTTCTGGGGATGCCAGAGATGGTTTTCCTCCTCCTCAACTTTCGTCTCCGCTGTAGTACAGATTGTGAATGAACAAGAGAGCAGCGTATACTAGCCTCTCTGTCAAAACCAACTCCTGCAACCCATAAATAGGTCTCATTAGCCTTTAGAAATAGTAAACAAATTTTCATGGCTGGAACACAGTGGAGGTATGTGAGCTTGGATTAAGCCTGTGAATAAACATAAGGGAGCCCTTATGTAGTTCTTATGTAAATTATATCACAGTATATCACAGTTTTACATCTAATTCCAGCTCCCCCTCAGCAGCCTGGTCTGCCAAAAATAACAGAAGGCATGAAAAGAAAAAGAACAGAAAAAGGAAAGAAAATCAGAAAGGCAAATAAAGAGCTCTTGGTAGCAGGGCATCTTTCTTATAGCTATTTATCCATCTGTCATAGGGACAATGACAGTAACTTGTCTGCAAAGCATTATCTGTTCAGCTGTAGCCTGACTTATTTTAAGCAACTAAGCGTAAGAAAACATTTTAAGGTTATAATGCCATATTGCAGTAGTTGGGTGCTTCTTAGGAGACCAATATGCCAAGGGAGCTAACATTTCAAAAAGGAAGGAGACAGCTAAAATGGGGCCAAGTCACCATGCAAGTTTAGAGAGCATTCTCTGTGACAATGACACATGGCCAAGAGTGACATTAATGGGGAGCTGCTGTTTATTTGCATACATCAGGAAGTGGCCTGATTTTCCCAGGTGTGCAGCACACGGTGGGAGTCTGCTCAGGTCACACATTATAGAACCCTCAGTTTAGATTTAGAAGCACAACTTCTTGACTACATTTGTTTATGACCACTTTCATACAGAATAGGTGAGAATTGATGCAGGGAAGTGTCTTTCAGTTTGATTTTACACTGTCTAGTCAAAATAGAATTAAAAGGAGGTTGACCAGAAGGCTAGTGCCTATCTGCACTGGCCTTTTGCACAATTGTATACTCACGCTCTCTAAAGCTGACATGGGACAGGTTGGAAAAAATGTGCCAGGTCCATAAAAACACTAACATAAGGATTGCTGGTACAGTGGTTTGTAATCTTAAGAAAAACGAACAAACTAAACCAAACAAAAGGAAAAAAAAATCCTGATAAGAAGCTCTATTTTAATAGCGTATAATTATAGAAAACATAATTATACACACACATACACATACATATTACATTACATAACAATGTAAAACATTAAAAAGTAACTTTCTTGTAAAAGTTCTTCTTGAAATCTACTACAGTGAAATAGAGGCTTCAGACAGATGTCCTGTAACCACCAATGCCCCTGGAATAAGCAGAGGAAGAACTTTCTTTAATATGGAACAAAAGTGCTGTAAACTGCAACAACAATAATTTTCAAAAAAGTGAACATTTCTCAGGGTTGGGAGAAGCTTAAAAAACAAAAACAGAACTAAAAGCAAACTCTTTGAAACAAAAAATCAATCAGCATCATTGCTGGTTGTCCAGCAACTGTGAGTTAGCCAAACATGCTCTGTGTGCCAGATGCACGGGGGTCATCTCCGAGAGGAAAGTGGAAGAGGGTATTTCTTCCCCGTGACGCATACAAATTATTCCCATTAGTGCTAATGAGAATGATACACATAAACATCCAGAAGATTACATACCATTCTTGATCTGTAAAACTGATCAGTGGAAATTTGGTTCCAATGTATGGCAGGTAGAGTCTAGGCAAAAATGGCTATTACTGGAAAAGTTAACATTGGTCCCAGACCTAAGTGTCCTCTGGCTGCATTAGGTAACATTAGCCCTGTTAGAAAGCCTGCACTGGTTAGGGTCCTATATTGAAACTAGAAGGAGCATCATTTTACCACCAGCTTTACCTCGTGGAAATATGCCACATTATCTATGACTTTCCATGGGGATTTCCAGTGGCAGTGCCCAACCTATGACTGTGAGCAGCTGGCTCCCGGCCTGCAGCCCAGCAGGGTGTATGCAGGCAGTTCTGCTGGCCAGCTGCCTGCCCTCCTGTGGCCAGAGCACTGTCCCAGGGAAAGGGACACCCACTCCTGGATGCCAGCTCCACAGACAGGCAGAGCTGGTGGCACTGTGCAGTGTCACCTCCTCTGCCAGGACGGAGGGGAACTGGGACTGTGTTGCTGTCACTGGGAGGATTCATGCAGCTGACGGTGGAACAGATGGGGACTTGTCACCGTGATGCTGTCAGACAGACGTGCTGCAAGCCCAAGAGCCTTGTTTGTGAGCTGAAGCTGGACTGTGGGCATGCAGCCCTCTCCAGCACCATGGTGAATCCTACAGCCTGTCTTGCAGGAAGGTTTGTGCAACACTGATAGACATGGCGAAGAAAAAGGGGAGGTGAGGGGCTGTGACCTTACCCCAACCCCCCAGTTACTAGGAAAATAGAATTAAATACAAATATTTTCTCTGTAGAACGAAGGTTAACTGAAAGCCCCCTGCTTTTTTGCTGATTGTTTACATTGAAGTCTGTAACTGTGGAAATTAGCCCACTTTATGCTCTTAAGTTAATAAAAACTTGGTACTTGAAAATATTATTGAGGAAAACTCAGCTCAACTTTATGTTTACCATAGCCCTCTGGAAGGAAAGAAAGAGAAAAAGAGAAAGAGAAAAACAGCCTGATTTTTGATTCTGAAAAGAAGTCATTTATCACATTTAATAAGTGATATACCTGCTGCTTCTATAAAGCATTTCTACATTTTTTCTATAAACAAGTTCTCCTTCAAATAAATCTGGTCAAATATATCCAAATGTTATAGAAATAAAAGAAAATGCCATTACTATACCTTCAGCATAGCAGCATGTAAAGAGATCTCAGAGCGATGGTTTGCATGCTACACATTCATGCCTTGCATGTTTAAAGCACTGCAAATAGTAGCCTACATTCTCTAGTTTCTCTTCTCCTGCTACACATGATAATCATATGATTAATTTTGGTGGCTTTCTGCATTATTTCAGTCAGCTACATTCAAAAAGTTATTTGAGGTCTTTGTTAATACAGATTGTAGGTTATATACACAACAAAAGTACATTGTTTATACAGGGAACTAGAGTTATGTTACACCCAATAACATGACTCTGAAAATATGGGCCAAATTAATCCTAGATGCGGCTTCGGTGACTCCAGCAGTCACGCATAAGGGATGAATTTAGCCCACTGTCTTTCAGAAACTAAACCTTCAAGCTAGGGTCTTTGCCCCGAGACTGCACAATCCCGTGACTTCAAATAAATTAAACAAAATAAGTACTTGACCTCCCTTGAACCATGCAATAAATACAAAAAGAAATAGAAGAGATTTGTACCAGTGACATTGATGGGGATAATGCAAGAAGAAATCACTTGGGCATCTTGTTTCATTTTCTCCTCTGGAGTTGGGAGAGGTAGTGCTTTACTCCAATTGGTTTGTTTATCCAGTGTAGAAGGGATATTATGTATTGGATTTTTCGGCCTCTGCCCTAACATGACATCTGTATCTTCGTCCTCTGGTGGATGGGACTGCAAATGAATACATTCAAAATCAGTGTCTCCCACTCAGGCACACAAGGCTAATTTTGAAACAAAGCAGACACACAAATCAGAAATCAATTACAGGGATGAAGGAAGGAATCATTCTAGCTAAGTCACACAGCACCAGCCATTCTCCAATGGAAACTTAACATCCTGCTAATAGGAGAAAACCACCTCAACATACTGTAACTCAGCACATTTACAGTGACATTTACAGGCCATCTCCTCTGTCAGAAGGGGCACATCCTGCATTTGTGTATAGCCATGGCAAGCATGTCCTCAGTTACCACAAGTTAGACATGTGAGTTCTCATTTGCAACTGCAACTGGCCTCATATAACCATTCATTCAAGCATCAGAAGGTCCAACGTTTTAAAGAAGACCCCTCCATATTTTGGAAAAACCATTTGCATTTCATTTGTACAAATGCAGACCAAGACCAAGAGCAGACCATGGTACAGCCATCCAACATCTGTGTGGTGGTGTTGACAGTGCTGGGACAGGGGGATAACAACCAAAGAAAAGAGTAGCCACCACCAGAAGAAATTCAAACAATTGTTTAGAAACCATGCATATTTTTATAGCATACTGCAAGAAGTACTAGATGCTGAAGATGAAGAAACAGAGAGAAAAGTAAACAGCATGGAAGAAACACAGATGGTTTGTTTTCTTTTGGAAGAAACAACAAATCCCCCAACACCCTGTCTTGCAAAGAGAAATAAAGCAAGTGCGTTTTCATGTGGTGCTGGCTGCCAAATTGGGTTCGGGGGCGTCTCTTTGTTAGCGGAAAAAAAAAAAGTTTTTGTTTTGTTTGGAAGGGACAGAGGGGAGAAACACTTACCTTTACCTTTTTCTGTCTAATTTCCCTCCCTTCTTCCATTAATACATTCTTCTGTAAGCTGTGGCAACTGTTTGGCCAGCTCAGGACATCTGTCTGCCTCTCATTTTTTAAAAATGAAGTGCAATCCCTTTCAGACTGGTTTTCTCTTCAGTCTTGAATTCCCAGCTGCTTAACTGCCAGCCTTCTCTCCTTCATGCCTGCTGTTTACACTTTATTTGCCAGTTTTAGTTTCGGTACCAAACAGGGCAAAGATAAAATGTTGCTCTACATTGCCGTGGCAGAGCATTGAGCAGGCGGGTGTTGAACACCGCAGGATCATGCCCGGTCTGCCATTGTACTTCTGCCATTCCTCCGCCCAGGCTCCTCACAGATCCTGGGGGAATTAACCATCTCTGGCTTGCCAAACAGCATTTACATCCCGGCCCCAAAAGCATGAAAGATCTTAACTCGGCAGCTGCTATTTAAACTGTTGGAGGGCACTTACTTACCTTGTCAGTGTCACCTCCCGCAGCACCCCCAGACCCAAGACAACGCACGTTTCCTCTTCTCCCGCCCGCAGAAAACCCCCTTTTCCCACGTAGGATTTCAGTCAAACATTGCAGCCTTCTTTCTGCCTGCAGCTTTTGTGCCGATTCCCGGCAGACGTGAATAGCTCATATAAACTTCAAGCACAAAAGACTTTGTTTCCTAGGTAACTCCCCCCCCCGCCCTAAGTTTGATGCATGCATGCAAAAAACCCACCCTTGCACACACGCACAGGCACGTGGGGACACACACACACACACACACACAGAGGCTTCATTTGTTGCCTAATTCGTCCTTCCCTGGATGACAATGAAGTGCTGGACAAAGCAGGCAAAGTGACCCTGGCTGCCAGAGCTCCTCCTCTCCAAACAGTGGCATCACCAAATGGCCAGAGAATAAATACCTGCTGTCGGTGTGGCATTGTCCAAACCATTTTTTACCATTTAGGAAAAAAAGAAGGGGCAGTTGCAAAACATGGCAAGAGAATTAAATACAATTGCTAACGCTATCGAGTCTGTCTGAGTTCAGGCCTTCTAAAGGAGGTGATAGGGGGAGGCAGCGTTGTGGCCTTGAGCTCCTGAAACCCATCCAAGGTGAAGAATGAAAGAAGGGGGGAAAAAGTTATTATTGTGTCTTACTGACATGAGAAAAACAGAAATGGCTTCTTTTAGCACAGTAAAGTTAGCAAGTGAAAAGCAAGCAAGAGGAAGGGGTAGGATCTGGAAGGGAGAAGAGTGAGACAGGGCTGTTAATTGAGGATTGCTTGTTTTTCCAGTACCTTTCTACTCCAGGGGGTCATGTGGCAACACTCAATTGGGGAGGGCGAACGGGTGCTGTTAAACTATAAATGTGAAATGTGGGAAAAAAAAAAATCAAAATTAAAAACATACACATAACGATTCTGGTAAAAGCACATAATTTTGTTTGGATAAATTAGCATCAGAGCCAAAACGAACAGAAATTTTCACCCTATTTCCTACTGATGGGTTTATTCCCCACAACAGATTGGTTTGGACCCCTGTGAAGTCTGTGCTGATTTTGCATACTTGGATTAGACAAAGCTGCAGTGAAATTGGTTCAACCTTCTTGTACAGACATGCTTAAATTGTCCCAAGAATGCCTTGTATTGATTTGGTAACTCAAACTCTGTTCTGCCTGGAGCTGAATCAGGGCAAGATACATATCCAATTACGTTATAAATGTGAATTATTTCATAATATAAGGGAATTTTTTTCAATTTTTTTTTTTCAGTTTTAAGGAAATGGATATAAATAATAATGCTGATGGTGATTTATCAAATTCATTGATTGCTATGTGTTTCTGATGATATCACTACTTCCCTAAGATTGCAATCATTCTCTAAGGGAGACAATGGCCAATTGGCTTTTTGTCCCTTTTTGTAACACTTAAAAGGACAAAGAGTGATGGCCGCAACACCCTGGGTCTTGCTGAATCCCTACACCTCCAAAATCTTCTGTCAGAAACTCCGGTTTGTTTGTTATAATGTCCAGTTTTCAAAACCAATGAGTGAAGGACAACTGACCTCTTTTGAAAAAGGAAATCAAACAAAAAAAAGAGAGAAAGAAAACAGGTCTGTTGAGCCCACTGGAAATCTCCAACACGTGTTTCTTGGTAGGGGTTATTATCTCTCCCTGCATTAGTTAGCAGACTAATAATGTCAAATAATTCTATGAATGTTTTCTTCTCAATCATTACCAATCATTACCAATAATTATCAACACTGCTGTGACAGATGAACTACAAACCTCAGTTTGAAACACTTTGCATTATATGGTCTCCTCTCAAGAAAAAAAAGCTGTAGTGAGTCTCAAAAGGCCTAATCCTCCATCTCATCCTATTCTCTTCATAGATATACAACATCTTTTCCCTGGTTCCCATGTACCCATGGGAAGCCTCCAGATGAGCTGTCCATAAGCCTAACAGGAGAGCAGAGTGGGGAAATCAAAAGAGAGCTGTTCCCAGTGAATATTTCCAACAGCTTAGTTTCTGCCCCAGCCAGTGAAAAACCAGTTCTCCCAATCTGGGAAAAGTCCTTATCTCAGGAGCAACGCCTCTGTTCATGCAACAGAGGCTGTGGAGATACTGAATACATCAACCATTTCAGTCTATTTACTCCTCAGATACCCAAGGATGATTTCATGCTTGGTCCTCTGACCAAGGTTCCAGTCACCTGCTCTAAGCAGACTGACTGCAGTTACCAGGATCCTTGAAATTCAATTTCCTCATGGAAGGTGCTAGAGATCTCCAGGGAGAGTCAAGACACAGGAAGACTAATGCGGTTGAGGTGGCAAGAGTTCAAAATATGAAAATATTTGCAATATCCCATGGCCTATGATTGTCCTTGCACAAGGAGGAGAGGACAGGAGGGACCTCCTGCCCTGAGCTCCAAGCACAGCTACATGCACAAGCCACTCAGGGGCAAACCTGTCCAGGAGAGAAACAGCAGGACCTTAACTTTGGTCTCAGAGACAGCAGTGTGGGCTACAGTCAAGACAAGCAAGACCTGGTTACCCATCTGCCTGTCCTATCAATGCAGCACTTTCCTACCTCACCCGTGTGCCACTCTGCCAGGTGCCTCTGAGAAAACACTTGTTTGGTTCCATGTACCTACAGCCATCCTTTGATGTGCCAAAGACTCAGGTCCCTGCTTAAGCATGGCAGGACAAATTTCCTAGGTAGGTTCCTATCATTAGAGATAGGACGAAAATGAAGGTGACTGCCAAAACTTCATTTTCTGCTGTCACTGTTGTGCTCCTGAGAAAGCTGGTGCTACCACTAACTTGCCAAGGTGTCCTGAGGTCACTAAGTGCCCGTTGTTGGGGCAGCTGAGGCACAGAGCTGGCACAGAGCAGCAGCCTCAGCATTTCAACACCATGCTGGGGGAGGGAGCGAGCTGCTGCTTTTCAAAAGTTCTTATTCACTCAGAAGACCAGAATATTTCTAAATGTCCTGAGTAAACACGTAATTAAGGAAGAAATTATTATAAACCCAAGGCTGTTCTGGTCTGATGGGCAAATCTGAAGTTAGGCAGTTTTAAAAGTGAATTTCTTTTGTGCGGGCGTGCTTGGCAAACAGAAACAGTGATAATCATTCTGTTAAATACAAAGCCAGAGTACTTTAAATGTGCATTTTTCCTTAATGGGCTAAGATTACTCTGAAACTAAACTGGTGCATAATTGCTTGAATAGGGATTTGTCACTGACATATGTGAACATTTTTATTTCCTGAGCCATCCCATCAACCTCACTTGCAGAGGTGCCATTGTGCTCGTGAGACTGCCTTGCAGTAAAAATCTCGTTGCATATGCACCTGATCTGATTTCTCTGTGCTCCACGTCACTTCATTGTGAAAGTCTTTGGTTTCTGTGCACTACAACAAAATAGTCAGATGTCCAAGTCTGAACTAGTCAACAGAGCTTCCCCTGTAGAGAAAGAGAGAGCGGCTCTGCTGAGGAGTAATTCAGCTCACCTTCCTTCAGCACTTAACTTGGGGTGAGATGAAGCACCCCTGAACACTCTCACCCTGATTTTAGGAAGAACATTACTTGCATGTATCTAAGTCAGGACTCATGATTAAAGATTTTAATTAATTAAAACCTTAAAATATCGTCAGGACAGTGACAAAGAAGCAAATCAGCAGTCGACAAACTTGCTAGCCTGCCAGTTTATGAGTCCTCCCCATTTATTGTCCCAGAGCTGGCATCTGGAGAAGGAAATGAATGGGTCAATAACAGGACAAAAATCCCACTTCTGCCCCTCTTCTCTTTTCCATCCCCCAAAGCTCTGAGACGTGACTGTTCTTTGACATCTTTCACATATAGGCAAGACTGGTTCAAGAAGCATAATTTGTGTTAAATCATGTACCTAGCCTGACTATAGTGATTGCCTTACAGGAGATTCTGGGATTTCAAATGTAGTGCACAGGCCCTGTGGAACACAGTGCAATGGTAATGGGAAAAAAATAAACCCAAGAATAAAGAACCAATTTTTCCTCACGTAATTAAAGACTGAGAATGCTAAAGCCTCATCAAGAGCATTTATCCTCAACATGTCTGTTGAATTTAGACATGGCTGAGTTGATTCCTTCCCCTCAGCTGTGTTTGATCAGGCAGGCAAGGTGTTACCTCACAAAAGATTTAGGTGGCAGAGTCACAGCCCCAGCAGCACAGGGCTGGCACAGCCTTGGTGAGGGCAGGAGGTGGCTGGTGCACACCACTGCCCAGTGCTGTTCTCCAGAGGACTACTTCTGACTCCTGCTGCCTAAAAGCTGCAGCTAACAAAAAGCATAAGGGATCAATATGATTTCTGACTTCAGGCTTCTGTTGCAGAAGGTGGGGGAAATTTCCCTCCCAGGATAACCTAATGAATAAAGTGGGTGATAATCACCCAAGCAGAGCATCAGCATGTAGCTTTAGCATCTGCAAGGTTTATGTATTTTGTTCCAGCAAACAGAACATACATACAGTTTGCTTTCACCCCATGGGAGCACAGAAATAAGATGTACAGTACATCCTGACGTCTCATTTGAGAACAGCCATTCATGCACTGAAAAGGCAACATGTAGACTAAGTGTGAACTAGTGTTCAATCCCACATTCACACGAGTACAGTACTGACTCCTGGGGCTCTGCTTGAAACCTCTGTCTCCCTCTCTCTGCCTGTGAAATGGAGTGCCTGCTGCTTCCTTAACTCACAGGAGTTAAGGAAAATGGTATTTATTTCCATGATAAAAAAACTAAAGGTCTAGAGAAAGGAGAAGAAATACTAATAAAAGGCTACCAGCTTTCCAGTATTTTCGGAGCACAGTTGACTACTTAATTAGAAATTCATAACTATACAGCAGCTTTCTTACACAGTCAACTGACGCTGAAGAGAAAATAATGGGAATATTTCTGACCGTGCTATTTCTGCTGCAAATCACAACCCTGCTCACCTGTCTGCTCCCAATGTTTATATTTCTGTATGTTTCACTCTCCTCAATTTTTTATTTTATCTGCCTGTGGGTGTTTTCTTTTCTTTTGGAGCATCACAAATGTGATCAGCTAAAGTACTGACAATCCTTTAACGATTAATGTACTGCTCTGGTGTTTTGACAAGGTAAAGACAAAACTAAGACATGTTTTGTGACAGAAGTCATACCACACATGGCATTTCAGCAGACAAAGGTACAAAATAAACATCCCACGATACTGGGTAGTAGGTATTAGGCTCATTGCACAAACAGTGCTATACAAGTTCAGTCTGATGAATAATGTCAGGTAGGTTTTACTTCTAACAGCTTCAGGCAGGATTTGCACACAGAAAGTGCAGAGCCCAGCTCATGCCTGCCCCTTCATTCGGTTGTTTCTTAGTGAGGCTTTGTCTGGCTTCAGCACAGAATTGTGTGAAAGTTAGTATATTCAGTTGTACTTCTTTCCCTTTGCTGTACAAAGCATCCTAAAGCAGACCATACAGAGTATTTTTGAAATAGCAAGGAGATGGAATAAAATTACCAAGTGCATTATTTTCCCTTCATATTTACTCTAGCTGAGGCCTCAGGGAGAGAAGAACCCTGTCTGGAAAAAACCCTCCTGCTTCTTGTCCCTTAGATTCCTGCTCAGATTATAATTATGAATAAACTGACACTGAAATTTGTGCAATTGTGAGTGTAAATTTCCAAATATTGAATTCCTTGCTCAATCTCCTTGGTTTTATTACAATAACTGTGCCACACGGGGATTGAGAAAGTGTGGTCTCATAATGTTCTGAACTGAAATACTGAAATTTCAGAGCCTTGCTGGCTAGACTTGGGGAAACCCAAGAAACAAAAAATGCAGAAAAAATTAAAGAGAAGTCTGAAATGCAGTTGGAATGACACAGCATCTTCACATTCAGTGACTGGCCTCAGCAGTGCTACAGGCAGGGTTGTCATGGAAACATGTGTAAGAAATATTTTCCTCATTTTAGCAAGTCCATAACTTTCTCATACTCTCCTCAGATTATTTCCAGTTTGGTTTGGGTTTTTCTTCTTTTTCTTCATTGACAAAAATGGCTGACTGAATGATATTTTTAAATGTGTTTGGTTGTATATTTCTTTAGTGTAGAGAGAGACTAAGTATGCCAATTTTTCAGCTTTGAAAATGAATGAGTAGAATGGATAGGAAAGTTAAGTGAAGTCATATCTGCAAAACCATGAGGAGAATGGAGGAAGGGAATGAGAAAGCAATGCTTACTGTTTCTCATAGTCTGAGAACCAGAAGGGATACGATGAAATTATGAGGTATTAGGTTTGAAACAAACAAAAGTTACATTTTCATACAGATTTTTAAAGTCATTGTCATGGGATGCTGTTGAGGCTGAAGGTGTAAATTTGCTAAAAAAAACTGGATTAAACAAATCCCACAGTCAACGCAGAGAGGTTCTTTTATTATTCTTTGTTTGATCTCTGACTCAAGAACTCTGTAACCAGTTTCTGTATGAAACTGGAAGGATAAATCATGGGACAATACACAGAATAAACCATGCCCTGTTCTTATCCTCTCTCCTGAAGGATACCCTTCTGGCCTTTGGGCTAAGTGGACCTTTCATCAGGCAAATCAGGGAATTTCCTGTAACAAGAGTAGACATGAAAGTGCCTATGCCATTTTGAGCTCTCTACTGTTTCTCCACAACAAAATGATCTTGTGATAGAACAGTCCAAAATGTCTTTCCAGACCCATTTGCACTGGCATTATTTGCTTTGAACTTGAATTAATTTGTCCTTTCTTAGAATTTGTGGGACTTTGGCATCTTTATCCCTGTAAACATAGTTGTGATTAAACATGAATCTTCATCTGTTGTGATTGATTTTCTCTAGCTTTACTATACAACATGTAAGATCTTTGGAGAGCTCATAGCCACCTAATTGGTAGCAGCAGCCAAAAGGTACACATGTAGGGAGCCTTGCAGCATCTTATATATACGTGACCTGTTTTCTCAGTAACTTTCAGTAGTGGTAGTTCCTAAAGGTCACACAGTGGTAATTGGAACATTCCTCAAAATCAAGTTTCTTATTTTAATACATGCATTTCATTTAGATAGTCAGTTTGGAAAAGACAGACCCTGTAACTTTCAAAAATTTCCCAGCTTCTTGTTGATCCCTTTCCTAATTTAAAAGAAACACAAAAAGGGGCTTTTTTGGTTGTGTATTGCTCCCTTCAGCACCTTCCCAATGCCTCAGAAGAGTGGAATACAAAACACACTGCTATGCTGTGAATAAAAATTCTTGTGTACATAGCATCTTTAGTTCATTGATGACTAGATGATATCATCAACTGGAATCGGATATCAAACATTACTGACAGTCCCTGAAGCAGATAAACTTTTGCAGATGTCAAAAAGCTTATGCCAAAAAGAGCGAGCTAGCCAATTACAGCATTCTCAACTTTCTCTTGTAATGGTATCATTAAATCATGAAGGCTGGCACAATATTAATTAGCTATTCACTGTTGCAGTGTCTTGTAAAAATCTCTGATTAACCTCTGCCAGACAGAACATTCATGTGCAGCTTCATCTTGCCTTATTCTCTTTAATTTTTAAGTTGCTCCATTAACAAGGGGTTTTCTCAGAAATGGATCAAGGCACTTTGAAGTACTCTGGCTGCAGTGAATTTGCAATTTCCAAAGCAGAACATTGCCAGATGCCTTGAAATCAATAGAATGACAGCTCTCCAAGGAGCTCGTTTGCCTCTCCTTAGGGGAACACTGAACCCGGTCAGCTTCCAAAAGGAGGTCTGTTATGGGTGGGCACAAAGCTTAATATTTTCCATCTTGAAAAGAAAAAGGTAGACTTTCAGATACAGCCAAAACATCTGCATTCAGCATGACTTAATTTTGTCAACTAATACAGGACTCAGAGAGTTGCTCACTATTTGTTATTATTTTGTGTTCCACAGATGGAAGTAATATCTAAAATGCACTGGTTGTTTTCTAAACACAGCAAAGATTCAGGCCTTTAAGCACTGTGTGTGCAATTTCAAAAGAGATGCCTTGTTTCCCATCTGATACTAAGAAAGCTTTATGTTCAATAGCCTGTCCAAACTATCATCTGTAACTAGTTCTGATCCTTAACATGGCACCACCTTCCCTTTACCTTTCAATGACCCTACAACAGCACTAGCTTTGATGATAACTTACAAAGAAGAAACAGGTAATCCTGTTTCATCTTTCTGTCTTCAAACTCTTTTCTATGCTGTCCTCTAAGATCAGGATATCTTCTTTCAGATGAATCGTAAGGCCTGCAAATTTAACCTGTTCAAAGCCTGCAGTGACGGTGATGCTGTCCTCAAAATTAGCCAGATAAGCTGCCAAAAACCCAGAACAGTCAAACTAATCAAAATCTTATGTATTTCATGCTTTCTAAAAGAGAAACAAAACTTTTCCTATGGACTGATTAGCTGATGTTTTGGTCCCTGGGCATGTGTGACTCATTTACATTGAGTCTTCTACACTGCGAGTGCTTTAGCATTATAGTATTTAAATATGGTTAATATAATGGATTGGGATGAATGCACTTGTATTTTTAAGCTAAGTAAGTGATTCAGTGTAGTTAGTGAATCATCACCGAGCTTATAATGTACTCACAGGTGTAGTATCTCTCGAGATGCCAGTGCCCCTGTACTGGCAGATGCAGAACAGATCTATTATCACCCCACTAAGGGCTGGCATTAGACAAACGCCTCACCTAAAAGTTAAGTCCAGGTCTGACCTATGGCTTTTTAAAAATGCAATGGCTCTTAGTACATGGCAAAATTTCGCTACTATGACACTTTTGTGAGTAAAATACCCAGAGCCACAGAAGTACCAAAGTCCAGCTGAAGCTAGTGGGAATTATGGACCTAATCAGAGTTAAAGCTGTGAATCTAGCACATTTCCTTTAACAATGATAAATACCACTAATTTGATTTCAAATTAATGCAGCAGTGGCAAGTCAGCACAGACATACAGGACCAGATCTTCAGCTGGAGTTCCTGCTTGGCTGGTTGCAAGGACATGTGTGAGAAATGAAACATCTGAAAAAACTGCATGGAGATGAACATTGCAAAACAGGACTATGGAAAGTGTATCTCCTTGTAGCTGGGGACATGCTCCTAAACCTATCTGCACACATACAAGCCTCAAGCGCCACTCAAAGCCCTTGAGCTCTTGGCTCCTGGCAATGCTATGCCAGGGCTGAAATTGCAGCACTTTCTGAAATTACGGGAGGGTCCTCAAAGTGCTACCTTTACAGCCTGAGTGGTGAACGTGAAGGACTGTGGAGGAGTGTGAGAAAGACAGCATATGTGTGGTGGCCACGGGTGAAAAATTAAAGGTTTCTGATTGAAAACAGCCACCCTAGGGCTGGCTGCTGGAAGCTGTGACCTGCTGACAGTCTAAGGTCAGCTCACTGTACCTGCACCAGCTTGGGGAGGGGCACTTGTGAAGCAGTGTCACACTTGGGTCCCACCATGCTAACAACGTGTTCGTGTGTGGTAGCTGTAGTGCAAGACTTACTGGTAGCAAGTGCCGGTCCTTTATCACGTGCCTCTTTTGGCTGCAGATTGCAGGGAAGGGAGGAAAGGGGGGAGCCACCACAGCAATGGGGCCTTGGACTTTTTGCTCTCTGTTATCACCTCGGCTTCGGTGTTCTGTTTTGGATGAGAAAGAAGACACGAGTCTTTCTAAGTGCTAAAAACATACAATATGTCTAGTCACAGCACAACAGAGACAGGTACGGGACAATGGACTCCAAAGACAAAGGTTCTTCTCTTCCCTAGTGACTGGTACAAATTATCCCTGTTGCAGCTGAAGGGGAGAAGCACTTACTGGACATCCGTGTGCCCAAAAGAGCAATGCCCACACAACACACCCCAGCATATGCACTGAAGTTAAATTGTCCCCAAATGAGATTTATACCATTTATCCCAAGAGACAAAGGAGCTACCTTCTAGGCACTTGAGACCCAAGGACTGATTTCCAACAGGAACCTGCAGCTCCTATTGCCTTGAAATATTGAGGTGCAGTAACTCCTGCATTCTACCCATATAAAATATCACTCTGAGGGGGAAAAAAAGAAACACAGCTCCAGTTGTGATTTTATTCCCTGGCTGCATGGCAGTGCTAGATCCTGAGCATGGGCTCAACATCATGAAGGTTGTTGCAGTGGTAATGCTCAGGTTCCAGCATGAAGGAGATCATCCTGGAAAAGTCAAGATCTTTACCCACCCTAGGCCCACAGGAATCTTCCTTCACCATGCGCTCACAAGATTCAGGATTCAGTCCTCTTCCAGCATTAGTCCCAAGTCTCTGGAGCCTTCCAAGTAAATGGGAGAATGCTCATGGACTCCCCATCTCTAATTTTAGGTGACGGTTAGATAATTGCTGTTTGCATGGAGTGGTGCTGGAAGGAGATAATACATTCACCTGCTCAACTAGCTATGGTCCAGTCAACAATGTTTGCTGCTAGCATAGCTGATTTCTGACCTAACATTCAGTTTTAATTGCTCCTGGTGAAACAGATAAAGAGATAATGAAATTCTGATAGAAGATAGAGTTGAGACACAATAAATATGTTTAGAGCAAATTTCAGATTAAAATTTCATCCCCATATATGCAGTTATTTGGAAAATAAGGTAAAGCAGCACATGACAAGCACATGCCTGCTGAACCTGCACAGCTTCCATTAATTGTGGAGGATGGGAAATTGCTAAAACTGAGATTGGTAACTTTAAAATTATGAGACATTTCTGGAGCTGCCTTCCCGTGCTGCTGTCAGGATTTCTCCTGCCCACAAGATGGCAGGCAAAGATCAGCCTGGTTCTGGGACAATTGCAAAGCAGAGCTGCTGAGAACAGAAAAAAACTTCTGCTCTACTCCAGCACTACTGTGGTTGCAATTTGGCTGTACCACTCTCTGCCATGCTATGAAGACATATTGCACCCACAGTGTGTTGCTGACCTAAAACCTGCAGAGACGGTCAAGTGTGGTAATTAATTGGAACATCTTATCCAGCTAACAGATGCTCTGCTGCTCTAAGTAATCAATTATTATTATAAGCTAATAACAATAATAAATGAGCAAAGCAATTAGAGCTGTTGGTGCAAAAGGCTGCAAGATAGGAGGCTGCTGTTGAACATTTTAAGTCTGACCTGTGGATTTTCTCCTTCCTTATGGCAAAGGAGAAAGACAGGCTTGTTTGCCTGCTTTGAGCTGCATCCTGGTAATAATTTTCCCTTGGTTGGGTTCCTGGTGAAAACTGACCTTTCCCCATCTTTTCCCTTCCCTTTAATGTGCTGTTGTAGGACCATCCAGATGTTTGCATCTAGTAAATTCTCTTTATGGCAGGGATCCAGGAGCCTGGTTATGACCCTGTTGCTCCTGCTTCCTCTCTGTGTTGCTTTGATGCTACAGGTCTGCAGTTTGTTAGGTGATGTCAGAAAATGTTCCCTAGCCTGGGAAAGGGATACCTGCTCAACCCTTCCAAGCTGTCCAGGACATCTGTCACCTGACTTTCAGCTGCCACTCTTAAAGGACACAGGCATCCTCCAGTGTCATGCTTGGAAGCCCTGAGCAGACAGCTTGGTTTTTGTGCAGGCTAATACCGCTGGGCTCCAGTTTCAGCCCTCGTGAAGGGGGTCGGGACCAGGCAATCTTTAAGGTCCCTTCAAACCCAAAACATTCTGTGATCCTACAGTTCTGTGATTTCTTAGCCTGAGTATCTAAGTCCCAGTGGAGACCAGTGCCCACAGTTCTGTGTGCTTGTGCCTGAGCATCCTTCTGCTGCCTGGAGTGGACCGAGGTGTTAGGTGTGGGGGAGCACCTACCTCTGCGCAGGGCTCGCAGGTGCTGCTTGGCGTGGTGGTGCAGCTCCTCCACGCAGGGCGGTCTGCTGGAGGGGAGAAAGATGTTTCTTTGCTGATGCCAAGGTGCTCGGTAATACACACTCAGTTTGCTCTCCGCATCAAGGTTGGAGACAGCTGTAGGATCAAAACAGAGTGCAAGGTAAGACTTCTAGTCTGTCTTCCCTCAACCTAGCTGAAAAGCAGAGGTTCTTGCTTGGAACAGCATTGTCAAGAACAGGCACTGGGTTTGTTGCAGCACCTTTACTCCCATCAAATAGCAGCAAATATTATCTTCTCTGTGTTTCCACATAATTTTATAGCAGTTAGCATTCAGACAATGCCCTTTTAGCAGACTGCAAATGGCTCTATGGAGGCAAGCAGGTGAAATGATACTATATTGGTGTTTTATATAAATGGACCAAAGGGACAATCATTTTATAGATAACAAAACAAAAATGCAAAGAAGTGACACAATCTTTCCACAGTGACATTTTGAGCAAAGGCAGTGGGAGGAATACCCATTCACTCATTCTCCTGCCAATGTGCTCTTTCACTACATCATGTTACACACAACTAGTTTCTGACACAGGTTGCTGGTTCGCTGCCTTCCAGGGCGTAACGACTGAGATTAACTGCTTGCCCCGCTGAGAGACTTTAACTGTCACCTATCAAAAGAGGTGACAGGGACTTCTGAGGGACAGGAACACTTCAGTTCCTCTAAAGAGAAATCCCAGAAGTCTGCCTCTGCAAATTATATGAATCAAGTCCACTAAAAGTTTGAGAGAATTTCTCAGGAGTGCTGGGACTCATGGGAATCCCATAACTATGTCCAGCCTCAGCGTACACTGTAGGTAGCTTTCCAAGGGCCAAAGCAGGAGTGGAGGGCCATGGGAGATGCCAGCACTCTGTCCCAGCCAGCAGCAGGGAGCAGGCTCATCCTCAGCCCATGTAATGCAGCAGAGCAGGTGGCACATCCTCAGGTGTAGCACTGGCATTGATCCTTCTACCACAGGCATTGATACAGACAGTCTCTGGTCCAACCCCAGGAGCTGCTGCAGCTGCTTTGCTCACAGGACAGCACAGTGTGACACAGGCAGGCACCCTCACGCACAGGAGGTACCTCCTGGGCTTCCCTTCCCAGTCAGCAGCCAAAGAGCCAGTGTGCCTCAGGCTGGTCCCTGCACTGGCCATGCACTCCTCTCCTTTGCACATTCCAGGGCTCTCATCTACATTCCTGCTTTTGCACTCTCTTACCCTTTTTTGAGGGGTTGCCAGTGCATCATGGTGGAGAACAGCTCTCTGGTGGACAGCCAGAGAGTTGTCTTTGGTCTTTCTTGTTTTGTTGCTTTCTTTAACGCAAAACAACCTTCACTCAGCCTGAAGGCATACCAGTGCTTTGTATAGAGAAAGAACCGAGGAAGTACAGTTGGAGAAGAAGGAGGGAGCAGACAGAAGAGGAGAAACCTAAGAACCATGCTGCCATGTGTGGGATGATGAGAGACTATCAGTTTCTTTCATTAGAAACACACCCCAACAGTTCACCAAAATTTGCAGGTGTCGTGATGGAAGTAGTGGTATAATATGATGAACAGACCTGCTGAAGTTGAGGTTCTCAGACCTTCAGCAACAATGAAGGGACCCCAAACTCTCTGTCTGGTAGGGAGTCTTGCTTTGCTTCTCAGTGGATTCTTCCAGGTGGGGTTTCACTCATTTTTCAGCAGATTTGTAGTGCTGCTCCATGCAACTGGCATGGTGTCAGTACAATGAATGGCATTGGGAGGAGAAAAAAATGATAGTGGAGGAAGGTAGTAGGATGAATGACGGCAACCTGTCTGTGCTTGTTCATCATGAGGATTTACTAATTAAATTTTTGACATTGCAAAACCATAGTTTTTTTGCCAAATTGCAGGCAGAGCTTTTCATGGCTTGTCTGTCTGTTACCTCTGCAGTAGGGAAATACCTCACTGGCACAAGCTGATTTTATATTTCCTTTATCCCTTGAAGGTAATGAAGCACTATGTCTGTTTTACATACAAGGTACTGAGACACAAAGCAACTTGCCCAGATCCTATTCTGAGCCACACTTCCTCCTTGGGAATCTCAGCTCAAGACAAAAATTTGTAAGCAATAGTAATGATACCCCACCCATTCTTTGTATTGCCAAGGGCATGTGAAATTCATGATCACAAATTGTACCCTGGAGGCTAATGAAAAGGCAGGCACAAGCAGTTCTTTTCTACTCCCAGAAAAATCTGTCTAGACTGAAGCGCTAGTAGTTGTCTGTGATGAATATCAGTGAGTGGAAAGTTTTATCTACTTACGAAACTTCATCAGACTAGAATAGATTTTGCTGCAAAATTTAGCTTGTAGAAATCTCTTTTGGCCTTGGCAACAGTGTTTTACAAATAAGAGTAGGATTTGGCTTAATATACTTTCTGTGAGACTTAAAAATGAAACCAAGTTCATGCAAGCTCTGCTGCACACCTACTGTTGTAGACACACATTGCTGTTGACAGATAAAGTAGCATGACCTCTTAGCCACCCAACAAGTCTCCCTTAGCCAGCAGACCTGGCAGAGCTGTGCACAGTGCTGTCCCAGGAGAAAAACTACAAATACTTCGCTTATCTTCAAATGATAGGGCATTAAGAAGCTTACAGTACCCTGTGCTATGGCCCGAGCCAGCACCCATCCATGTCTTCTCACCTTTCCCTGCAGGATCTCTGGTTCATGGTAACAGGGAATATACCCCCCCTGACTCCAAGAAAGCAGAAGTATTGCACAATACTCACTGAACTGACCAATCCTTTAAAATACTCCAAAGCTGGAGTGGAATTTCTAGGAGATCCAGAACAGAAACTAAAAGTGCTGGCAAAAAAAGCTGCAAGGGCATGAATGCTCTCAGCCTGCAGTGGGGAAGAAGCTCAGAGGGAGGCAGCAGTGCTGGGGAGGGTGGAGGACAATGCTGGCCCAAGGATAAGTAAGTATAAATCCTCAATGAATGCAATTCGTCTGGATGTTTGAGGAACAGCATCCCAACCTCAGAGCAGCAAAGCTCCAAAAAAAACTCCTGGAAAGGGGAGAGAGGGGAAAAAGCTAACCAGTGAATAAAAGCCTGCCAAAAGAGGGACCTGCTTCCATTCCGTTCCTTGCACATTGTTCTTTGCATGTCCTTCCCTGTCCTTTGCACATTGCCTGTTCTTCTGCAATGACATTTCGGCTGGCTCTTGCTGATTGCCCCTGGGAACTGGGTACCATTGCTGGGAGCTAAAGCCAGAGGATGCAACCACAGGAGTGGACTGTGAGCTTTAAGGACTACTGAACATCTAATTTTCTTCACAGGATTGAATCTCTTACTTCCACTAAAAGAAAAAAGCCAACCCTGTGGCAGGGTAATTCAGCAGACAAAGACCACTGGGCTGAGATCTAGAAGAAATGTGCAGTCAAAGCTTCACCATATGCTTCTGCTAGGAGCTGGCGTTAAATATGAAGACTCCCTATGCCTCCATTCTGTGAAATAAGGATAAGGTATCTCTTTCAGCCAGCACTTCCTTTACTCAGTGTTTTACACTGCAGGCTGTTTTTACAATGCCGAGCCTGCGCGTGGCTGTAGCCCCTCAGCATCATCGTAACATGCATAATAAATAAAGAAACATAGAAACTGTAAAGCCACAGTCTTTAAATGATTAACAGCTGGACATCACACAGAATGAGAAAAAAAGCCAATACAGAAATAGGAAATGCTACATTTCAGGCATCAGATATAGACTGTTAATATATTTTTAGTGTGTGCTTTGATCAATTTAGACTATACAAGTGAACCATATAAACTATCACTTCATTTTATTCCTGAGTTAAAGTAATTGGGTTTTTTTGTCTTGTGGGATGACAAAACGACAAGAGACCATTTAAATGGATTCTCCATTCCATTCTGTGGATCCATTAACGTTGGCTGGTTTCCTAACAACCAATGTTAAACAGACATACACTAATGGCTCTTCTCATGAGAAGATTTTTGAAGATTTCCAAATAGCGGTTTTATTGAAGTTGATCATATTTATCATTTACAGGTCCTTCTCATCTTCACATCCTCTCATTCTCTCCCTCCTTTAGCCAAGCAGAAAAAGGATCCTGCCACAGCAGAGCTGGATGTGGATGCTTGAAGGTTGTGGGGCTTTAGTGCACTCAGGCGTGGTTGTTCTAATAATAACACCACAAAGGCCAAGCAAGAAAGATTTCTGCTCTATTTATTTGATAGATCCAGGGGTTTCCCCCCTCCCCAACTCCGTCTGCTTCTCTAGACGCTTGCCTCCCCCTTCCTAGCTCCTTCTGTTTCTCAACTTTCTATTATTTCTATCTGTATTATAGTTGCTATTAGCTGTCAGGGGAAGAAGGAAAAAAAGATAATTTCTTATGTTTCCTGGTTCAGAGAGAAAACGCGATTTGTTGTAAGGTGTGAAAAAGTGTGCAGCCTGGAGGGAATTGGAGCAGCGAGTGAGGAAGTTGCCTACATGTTAAGGGCCAGAGCCCAGAGCTGTCAGCCCTGAATTCTGCACAGGCAAAGCTGAACTGGCAGCTGCTGAATCCTTATTAAAGCATCCAGATTCCAAAAGACAAAACTCAAATTTAAAAAGGATCAGACTAGAAAATAAACCTATTCCAGAGCCCAGTTACGCTTAAGGGAAGCTGTAATGACCCAAGCCCTTTGCAGGAGGCAGAGGTGCTGGGGGCTGTGTGCTTAGTGAAACTGCACCTCTTCACCAACCCTGCTGCAGGGGTGCAGGATGCACCCAAAGGCTGCTGTGGCCAGCAGCACCATGCCAGGCTCTGCTTAGGATAGCCCTTCTTCTCCAGTGTTAAGGTGGCTGACCTGTCACTTTAGCATATGCCATTTTTTCTAGCTATTTCATGTAAAAATGGTGGCTTTTTTTTGGTTGTGTGATCCAATGTCATAAGAAAGCTGGATGTTCATCCAGCTTTGCATAACTAGGCCTATGCCAGCAGCAGTGGAATTCAACGTGATCAGACTCTTCTTCAGCTACTGCCCAGGTCAGCAGTGAGTTACTGCCTGCTGTGTTTGTGTGCAAAACATTGCAAGAAAATTAATTCTGAGGAAGACCAGATTATCTCAAAGACTAGGCAGCCTGGCAGCACATCCAACTTCATCATGCAATTTAGTGCATAAATGTTTCATTGAGGCAAGTGCTGAGTCTGATGTGAATTTTATTTATAGTCCTGTATGTCTCAAACGTACGCTTCCCCCAACGTACTCGTGTCTCCACTGGAGCACCCAGGGGGTTTAAGCCTACAACACTGGTAAAAATCTAGAGTCGCTTCTTTGCTCTTCGTGTCCCGCATCCATCAGCAAGCTCAGTACTTTCAAAGCAGCTCCCTCTGCGGCTGCTGCTTCACAGTGATGGCAAAGAGAGTGCCAGGGCTTACCCAGCAGGGACACCGGAGCCTGGAGCTCCTCGAAGGTGAGACAATCACTCTGTTTCAATCATTGTGCTTCCTCCCAACCGTGCGTGCACCCAGACATTTCCCTATTTGCCAGTGGCAAACCCCACCAGCGGGGAACTGTGAGTAGTTATTTGGATGAGCTACTTTCCTGTCCCATCTTTATTACCAACTGAAAAATGGCCATGCAAAGGGAGTGTGTTGGTGGGGCTGCTGTTCATTGCAAATAAGGCTACTGGTTTGTCAGCTTTTCCAGCACCCAGCTGAGCAATGGCAACCTCACCATAACTTCAGTGACTACACCTACAAGCATGGGTATGCACACAATTTCCCTCATACCTCTAGAAAAAAGCACCAAGTGACTGCAGCTAGAAACGGGGACATACCCCAGTGCCCTAGGAAACCCTGATCACCCGTGCAGGGGCAGGCTCTTTCCCCATCAAGTCAGTGCCAGAGCAACACCTGAGGGTGATGCGTTTCTCTTCTAAAGCTCTTTTGCTGGGGCAGGGACATCAGGTGATGGGAATGTGACAGGCTCTCTGGTTCCTTGGCACTGCAGAGGCTGCTGAGGACCCTGCCTGTGCTCCCCCGTCCTCCTCTTCCCTGGGAAGCTGTCTGTGGTCCGTCTTCCCTGGGACGTGTGAGACACGAGGCAGGTCTGCCCAGAGCTTTCTAGGCACGTCTCTTGGGTAAGACGAGATGCTCAACTCAATGAAAGAGAAAACTGCATACCAAACCCCCTGTCTCCTCACCAACCAAGTACATCTTTGGGATTTGTTCAGGGTCTGGATAGGATGCCCGCGTCCTTGGCCACATCTTTTGTTCCTGTTTTCCTGGTGTATTCTGCCATTTGTGAGGGTGCTGTTCAGGGCAGACATTTCCCTTTCAGCCTTCACAGTGCCCACTGTCACAGGGCCATGGGGGACTGATGACCCACTTTAGGTGGTTTGCTCCTTGTCTACTTCTCTCTGGGAGCCTATGCTAGAAAACACAGTTTGTGATGGCCTTGTGCATCATTTTTTCTTAATGCTATTATCAGGGCAGAGATCCAAATTGTTTCTGAAGAGTTTTTGTGTTGTGCAACCTGAGTCCAGGATGGATGTGAGCGAAAAGCTCCAGTGACACAGACCCCAAGAGGTGGTTTGGGCAACTGGTCTGGACCTGAAGCCTGGATCACCACATCTGCCCTGCCACTGGCACTTGCACATGCAAATCAAAGCCAGCACAACTGTGTCTATGCAGGCTGCAGCTGCCCTCCAGGAAAACAGGAGGGGAGACATGACAAAACAAGTTAAGTCTTTAGCTACATGTGGGCAACAGCATGAGTACAATTATTATTCCATTCTGCATTCATGTACAGACATTTAGTAAACTTTTCAAACTCAAGCAAAAAGGCTGAAACCTAACTGACAGCAGAATCTGTTGAGAAAGACCACAATCTTTTATGCTCTTTGTATTGTTTTATTTCCTGCCAATACAGTGAAACCTCTCATGTTTCAATCACAGTTTCTTAGCACATCCCTGTGGCATTTCTCTGCCTTGCATTATGCTACCCATGGAAATAACAGCTATTCAGGAGAAAAAAGGGCAAGAGGACAGAACCGCATCCATATTTGGCATTCAGGTAGCAGGAGAGATTAAAATACTGGAAATCATATGATTTGGATGTCATTTCTATGAGCAGGTCCTTGAATTTTGCATTTACCTGATGTTTGGTTGACTGGCACAACAGACATAATTCAAGAGGGCTGGGAGGTGTGTGGTTCTTATACATGTAAGAAGATTAGGCTGTTAAGCAATATGCACTTATGTGAGGAGTACCACATGCTAATCCCATTCTTGGCTTTGCTGCTTTCAATCACTGCTGGTGGTGTTTGAACATATTCCAAACTGCTTTTCCTAACTCTGTCAAATATGTTACAGTGGCCAGAATGGAACTTCGTATTTCAAAGTATTTCAAAGCTGTCACTGCAGGATAGACAATAACCCCTTAGAAATACAGAGTACTTTATATGTTCAAGCCTTCATTCCTGTGAAGTTTCTCTAGCCAGCAATTTCTTCCTTTCTTTTTATTCCTGTTCTCAGGTCTATGCTTTACACAGCCTCCAAGAGTGCCCTGCAGGGTAATGGTAAAAAAGGCAGACAACATGGCAGTCCTGCCTGGCAAGCTTAAGGCTGCTGTTAGGTCAACTGTTCTGCAGGAATATTAATTTCATATTCAATTCAGATTGCTACCATGCTCAATGAGAAAACAAAGAGCTAACTAGCCAGTAAACTAGTGAAGGCATAAACAGTGTTAGAGAAAAACCCAAACCAGAACTATTTCAAGGTTACTGGACCTAATGGTAAGGATGGATTGTTACAGCAGGGATTACATGACATCCCACATATGCACACATGTCTATGTGTTTGTGTACATACACACTCCAGAGCATGTAACTCAAATCAGTGTCCCAAGAGAGCCCTTTCAGTCCTACATGCTTAATTAGTTGAAAGCACTTCTTTCAATTTGACACACCTTCAGTGCTTGTCAACACAGTTTTCTTCCCTTGTTGACCCTTCACATTACTCCCACTCTGGATACGCAGCAAGATAGTCTCTTATCTCCAGCAGTGTAGTGTGTGGTCTCGGTAACACACTTTGTGAGCATGCTTTTAGACATCCTTTGCAATTCTCTCTCACTGCTCTGCTATTTTTCTCCTGTACTGACTCAGTCCAAATCACTTCTAAGCTTGCCCGAGCTGCTCCAGCAGGTCACCATAACGTTCTCCCTTTTATCACAGAAAAGTGTGCTGTTCACTGTGATGCTGCTCTCAGATCAGTCACCTTGATTTCACATGCCAGTACTCAAGAACAAAGCTTTACAAAATTCATTTACTATTCTACCTACCTAAGTTAATGCTTACCTTCAGGATCTTGTGAAAAAAAACCAAATAAACAAACAAAGCCATCCTACAGACAATTTTATGGTAGGTCAAACTGATTTTTGGCAGCAGTTTTAGAGTATCATGCCTATTCTTCTCAAAACATTCAATTCCCCCACATATTTCTGTCTGAACATTTGCACCTAAAGTGGTCATTTTCAAGTAATAGACTTTTGAGTCTATGCTGAGCATCCTCTTTTCAAGAAGAGCAGAGACTCTGTCATTGCAGCACCTTTTTCCACATCAGCATCCACAATATGAACAATCTCTCCACATTTGTGAACCTAGAGATCATCAGTAAAACACCATGAACCTTGAAAAAGCACACTGGAAGATGACACTCAACAAAGAATATGCTGTGCTTGCCATATTAGGGGATAAGATTCAGATAACTTATTCCAAGTACAGCAAATGTATTTCTGTTTTCTGTTTGAAATTTTCAGAAACTACAACCTTCCATCTAAGCTCTAAGACTTAGTCTCTGTACCTTCTCTTGGTTCTTAGAAGCAGCGTTTAGCACCAAAAATGCCAGTTTGCACAGAAAATGAATGAGCAGCGCCCTTCTTCCCTTCCACTGGCACTGCCTGTAGGCTGAGGAATCAAACTCCCAAGAGTCAGGAACAACAAACCATGTGTTAGGAGTAGAGATGGTGGCTCATATTTCACACTTCTTCCTCCCCATCAGTCTTTTTCAGTGTGCTTGGCTGGATGCCTTGGATGCCACTTAACTGCAAGTGGAGGTAAGTAGCAACAGTTTCTTCCAATTCCATTTAGTAAATACTGTGCAATACTATGTATGTAAATACTATTACAACACATCCCTTCAAATTACTCACAGCCCTTCAGGGGAAGACAGAAAATTAAGCACCTCAGGGGGACCAAAGGCAACTCTTTTTTTTCTTCCTCTGGAGAACTATTCTTGCTGCTCTTGCAGCTCCGTAAGTCTGTTCTGCAGTGGCATTGAGAGACCTGGCTCTGTCTCTCTATCCCTATCTCTAAATAGCTTCCTCCCCGGAATGGTAAGGCAGTGTGTTTCTTGGGACAGGCAACAAAAATCCCACACACCCCTCCACAAGTTTTCTCTGGAGCCACCCTGACGTTGGCCCAGATCTGGCTGGGCACAGGGGTGCAGTTACAGATGCAACCACAGTGTAGCTCCTCTGGGTTCTTTCAGTACAACTCTTCCCAGTCCCAGTGAAAACCCAAGCCCTCCATTACCAGCCCCCTCAGGTGCCTGGTCTGGCTCTGGCCTCCCAAGCTGTTTCCTTGAAGCCCAGTTTCAGACAACCATCTGAATCAGCCCACGAATCACAGAACCACAGACTGGACGGGGATGGAAGTGACCTTAGAGATCACCTAGTTCCAGCTCCCTTCCATGGGCAGGAACACCTTTTGCTAGTGCAGATTACTCTGGGCCAGGAGGAAGGTCCTATTTCCACACTGACCTTCTCCAGTCCCACTTCTGACAGGACATTTGTGTAAAACATTTCAGCAAACTGGGCTGTAAGAGTTCAGAGAAGCACACTGAGAACAAGGCCAGCTGAACTGCAGTTTCATTTGTTGAGACAATAGTGAACGCGGTTCTTTTTGTTTTGTTAGGGGAAGGAAAGCTGCCTACAAATAAGGATTCCTGCCCCTTTCCCTTCAACACTTTCTCAAAGGAATTGTTTTTAATGAAGAAACCTGATGAGGATTTAGGCAACCTTTAGAATTCTTGTGAGCCCCCTCCACCCACCCTGTGATGCCAAGGACACGTTCCAGCACCACTCACTGCCAGAGCTCCAGCTCTTACCCAGGAATTGCAGCCTCTTCCCTCCAGGTCTTTTGGGTTTGAAATTAGTCCTTAATCCATAAAGCATGGATGTGTTACAATATACAGAATGGCCTGTATTACTTACAGTACTTTCTATACACAGACAAAAAGACTTTCTGTACAAAGACACCAAGATACACTGGATTACTTTTTAAAGAAACCCATCCAGGTAACATTTGGAAACTCTGTCAGTGATGTTGTGTATCTAGACTGCAGGATGAATAACTTATGTCAAGATAAATTATTTTCCCACTGTTATTATTTGAATAACATGTTCTGAGCTTACTCACCTTAGGCACTAATATTTTTTCTGCAGACTTGCACTGGTTTTTTTCTACTGCATTTCAAGCCCTTGCTTACATCAAATGGTCCACAAGCCTCAAATGGCAAATGCCAGCTTGCAAATTTAACCAGAAGGTGAGCATTGGTAGCTGTATCCCCTTGGATGTCCCTGCAGAGGTGCCAACCTGTAACCATGCCAGCTGGGGAGCCCCCACAGCCCACACTGACCCACTAACTCCCACTCCGAAGTGAGACATCGCAGCCAATGGCAAATAGTACATAAAATGCAGCACGAAAGCATTTAAGCTAAAATAAATTTAAAAACATTTACTTCTTTTAAAGTGTCATAGGGTGTTAATAAAGATCGTAACACAGGCTAGGCTTCATTGTTATGGCTAATATGGCTTTATGAGCCCAAACCATATCCTATTGTTTGTACTCACATTTATACTATTAAGCCACATATTCATGCACAAAACCTAATTGAGTTCTGATGGGGTTTCTGAAAAGCCACATCTGCTGAAGAGCTTCAGGGTTTGTCAGATGCTGCAGGGGTGTGGACCACTCTCTGGTGAGAGCTGTCATCCAGAACATAGCTGCAAACAGCTAATTCTTGCATATTTGTAACTCCTCTGTCTTTGTGCACACATCGGACCCAGTACAAGGCAGCTTTCAACACGTTGGCTTTAGCACAGCAAATACGGAGTGGCAAACAATTGCTCCTTAATGTACATATAAAATGATTAGCTTTTAACTGTGGGCAGACATTTTATTATGACCGTGTCCCATGTACTGTATATGAAGAAAACCAAAAGGCATGGCTGAAATGGATACATTTCATTGCATCCAGTCAAAACCAGAGCAAAAATGTGAGATGTCAACACCTTACTGGCAACTATCAAATACCACTGTGGAAGGACTGCACTGACAGCAACACTGGGCAGGAAGTCTTCAAACTCTCAGCTGTAAGCAGTGATGAAAATGAAATAAAACGAATCTGCAGGAAATAAGCTTCTTGGAAAAAACATCCACAGGAAAAGAAATTAAACTAGGAAATACTTTCAAGAAAGGAATAAGGCATGGAACAAAGGAGAGCAGGGAGAAGGGCATTGGGAGCAGGGAGAATTGTCATTAAAGTTATCATGCAGAAAGTATAAGTTAAAAATGGGGCCACTGAGTAGCAAACAGTGTTTGACCTTAATGTATCGTGTATCAAGTGGAATGGTGAGTCAGGGCAGAGGGCACTCCTGGGACACTCAGATTTATTCACGATGAGCAAAGTTGACAATATTTCCAAGCATAAAGAAGCAGACAACAGAAAGTAATCACAAAATAACTTTCCTCAGGGGAGATTTGTCTCCCTGGAGAATTTCTGTAGCTAACAAATAGGCTCCTCACTGATTTTGAGTACAAATGAGCCTCAGAGAGATCTGAAGAGTCCTCTAGCAGCACCCGTCCCCCCGTGTTCACTGTGGAAGGACCATGAGAAGACAGACTGTGAGGAGCTGACATGTTCTGTCACCACCAGGCACCAAGAAGGGAGATATCACCTTTATGGGGGAGCAGGGCTCCCTACTTGGAAAGAGATGTGAGTCTGCAAAGCAATGGATGTGTTACCACATTTAATTCTCGAATATATTTAATGACAAAGTAAATAAAATTGGGTCACAGATAAGCAAACTATCAAAGCATAAGGTGAAGTTTTAACTCAAAAGGTGAAGCATTGCCTGAGAAACTGAACAAAATACATTCATTTTTATGGAAATGGAAGGAAGGGATAAACACACTCATAAATGTGACCCCATAAGCTGGGCCAGTCATGCAGTTTTGCTGTCCTTACTCTGTCCTTCCTGAGTCATGGATCTGCCTGACTTCTGTGGACCCTCCAGCTATACCAGGACATCAGGTCTGGCCATAATTACCTCCCTCCCACTTCACTGCCTTCTCTTCTCTGCCCCTCTTTTTCTTTGTATGGATTTTCCAAGCGTTGTTAAAAAAAGGAAGTGCTGGAAGAGGTGCCAGACTGCTCTAGAGGCTGAGATGCTGTACATGCTGAACAGTGAAAGGCAGACGACACCCACGGATACAGCACAGCCCTGATCTGGCAGGATCTGTGGAGGGGGGAGGTGGCAATTGGTCCTCACATCCCATCAACTCCCGTAGCATCTGCCAGCACAGGCGGAGGGGGAGCCACCCCAGCCAGCTTTTTTTTTTTTATAAAATGGATCTTGTTCATAAAGTCAGAGACACTTTATATACAAATACAGATCAGCTCCCTGCCATCTGCTTATTTCTATGTAGCGTCTAAAGTATCATAAGGGTGTTACAGAGAATATGAAAACAAGGTCTTACCTCTGCTGCTGAGCTTAAAAACAAAAAAAGAAAAAAGAGGAGAAAATATAGGCGCTAGTATGCAGTGAAAAGCTAAAAACTGAGACAGCATTTGCAGTCATGGTTGCCTGGGCTGCTGTTGTTTGGGGATGGAGTTTGGCCTCATAGGTGGATATGCTGGCAGATCCCTGCTCTGGGCCTGGTGCAAGTTACCTCCTGGCCTTCCACAGCCATCTCTTGTCCTGCCAGGGACCTCCTAGCCTTTTCCGTGGTATTTCTACTTGTGTGTCTTAAGAGCAGAAGTCACCCTTTTATACTAAGCATTTGCACATACAATTACAGGCCCTGCATTTCATGTGCTAGTCCAGGAATACCTCACTGGTGGGCCTGTTGAGTGTTATACTCTTACAGATAAAAGCAGTCCTTACTCCCCACTAGGATATGCTCCAAACCTTTGCAGATGAGCTGTGGCTTGTACTGCCTGGGCTGCAGTTTTGGACCCACAAAACTAGCGGGTCCTACAGCACAACCAGCCTTCACCATTTATAAGCAGCTCCAAAACACTGGATGAGAAACAGGTGGTTCATTACCCAGAAATAAGCCCCCATGGTCAGTATAGAAAAAAGAGCCAGGTTGCCTGGTCCCACTAGAGCCCAGACCCACATGGCACAGGAAGACACAAGAATTCACCGGTCATCTGCCAGATTCATTATCACTTGAGGTTTTTTAACTACTGCATTTAAATACAGCTAATTCTGATAAATCAAGATTTTTTTCCTCACTTGCCAGTCTGATAATTTCATCTTCATGTTTATTCACATTAGTAAGTATTGATTTCCTCTGGGATGCAGTACATTTTCTGGCAATAAGCGAGGGTGAGGTCTGCTTGGCAAGGATTTTGTTACACAGTAATTTCTGAAGTTTGGGTATTGTAATACTTAACATACTTTTATTGCATCTAGAAAAATTGGATTCTGTACAACAGCACAGAAGAAGAAATACCTAAAAAGTGCAACCACCACTTAGCTAAGAAAACGGCGTTAGGCAAAGATTCATTTGAATGCTTTTCATCTGTGTTATCCTTTATCCCATTCATTAACATCCTGATTCCTTGTGTCTTTGTCATATTGCACCACAGCAACACTTTCAAAACACTACAGTGCTTCTTCACTCTACAAGAGCCAGAGCAGCCTCCACACAGTTAGTACGACTCTCCCTATTTTTGGCCAACTGTTACACATACTTCTGGGATGGGAAAGCTACAACAAAAATTCAGCCCATCAGAAGAACACATCTAAACTTTGAAGATTCTCATTTAGAGTCATACAACAACTTATTTTGCAGATACTTCTATAGGTCAGTGGAACAATTTTCAAGGCTTTAAGAAATTTCAGTTCTATCACTACTGAAGTTACAGCCACATCCACAATAACTTATGACTACGGGAAATATTTGCTAAAGGGATGGCTCGAAGACACTCATCTTCCTTCCCCTTTGATGCCCTTCTGTGGACACTCAGTGAGTGTAGGATGATGTTGCTCCAGAAATACTGCAGCCAGAAGAAACCAATGATAACCAAAGACATCCTTCACAGAAATAAGCCTCGAAAAAGGACTGTGGGCAGAAAAACCTTTCTCACCCCATTCATGAACCTCTGAGACAGATATGTGCCCAAAGCTGAGCTTATTCACATAATCCCCAGGGCAGTTTTTGTATTCAGAAACTCTTTATTTTGAGGACAAAATGACATTAATTTGTTGCCTAGCACAGAAAGCACCACTTTGCAATCGTCACTGCCTGGTTTGTGATGATTAATTCATCCCAACAGGAGAAAAATATCTCTTCCTCCAGACAAGTCCATATTCATCCCAGACCCCCCGCCATGAGTTGAAACCCCATTGAACTACAGCTCTACAGTTTCCATCCTTTCAGCTGTCATCATGCCCAGCCATGATGATGGGGGCTCAAATAATCAGGTAAGAAATCCTCCTTTAACATCATGAAACCAGGGAGACTTGGGGCTAGCTGTCCATCAGATACCTATGTCAGCAGTACATAACACTTCCAGCCAGGTGCCTACACAACACTGGTTTTAAGATTACAGCTGATGGCCAGAGTTTCATTCTACATTTCATACTAGCAATCTTCCACTTGGACTAGATGATCATGGTAGGCCCCTACCAACTGAAAACATTCTATTCTATTCTATTCTATTCTATTCTATTCTATTCTATTCTATTCTATTCTATTCTATTCTATCCTACCCCACCCCATTCTAACCTATTATTTCTAGCAACATGACAAACACAGCTAAATTTATACCTAAGCTTCAAATTCATAGTACCTCCCAGTCTGACAACTCCCTGCATGCAGGACCTCTGCAGTACCGTATTGGGAGGTCATGAAACAATACAAGGCAGTGCATTATGCACATAAAGCAATGACCCTCTGGAAATAATTCAGGGTCTAGCTAACTCCAGCTGTGTTATCTGGGGTCATTTCCAACTCTCAGACTACAAAAATTCTTCAGGTTTTAATGCAACAAAATGACCTCTGTCTTTATACAGTACATTATAGCGGCAAAGCAGCTGCAGCCATGCTGACAGAACTGCATTTTAGCAGTCAGTCTACCCTGTAGCAGTCAGTCTAGCCTTACCCCCATATTCTTGAAAAAGTACATGATGCAGATAAATGGTAGCAATGGCTTTGGCTGGCACAGTTTTACTGGTCAAAGATCACACCCTTTTCAGAGCTTTGCCCATACCTTTGCACATACCTTCATTTTAAGCAGAAGTGAATTGTGAAGAAAATCAGCTTCAGTATATTCATTCAGACTTGTTATGGGGAACACAAGCTTTTAGATTCAGACCACATGAAAGTAATTTTAAAGTGTGGGGCACCACAGTTTATACTCCTATCTTCATTGACTGCAGTTCCCTCCCCTTGAGCTCCCACACTTGACCTACTGAGTAAGTATGTCTTCCCAGGAAGTTGTAATTTCCACCCAGCAAAGCTGAAACCCTTTCCCTGGGGTCCCAAGCTCTTCGGGGTTGCTTTGTTTGCCAGATCCTATTCTGATAGCTCACAGACCACAATTCATAATGTAAATAATTTTTATTGCATCTCTTGGAGGTACCACAAACTGTACAGTGCCTCTGTTTAAACAGCTGCCAGAAAATCAAGGCAGGGCTCTGTCTGACTCCAAAAACCATTTCCAATAATCCCAAGGAGATTTCACTGTGATGTTGGCACCAGAAGCAACCTGGGATTTGCAAGCTGACTAGGTCATGTAATCACCTTCCTCCAGAGAGGATCAGAGAGTGAAAAATTATGAAAGGCAGGTTTAGGATGTAAGACAGGACAGTCCTGGACTGCTCCAAAGAACCAGTACTGAGCCTTCAATATGTGCCAGAACTGGGGATCCTGAGGCATCCATTTAGAGGATGAACACCTTTTTCCCATGGCACTACTAGACCCAGGCTAGTGATACTGATCCAGTGACTGAGCTTCTGCTCTGGCAAGTCTTGAAGCTTTGCAGAAAATCACAAGATTTGGACCAGACTATAACCTTGCAGGTTTGGAGTTGTCTGAGATTGGCATCACATGTCCATGCACATTATGGAAGGAAAAAGAAAGCACATTACTGTTTGTGCAGGTTGAATTTGAGGAGACTACCATTTAAGCACTGCACACCTTGTGTTTAAAAGGCTATTCAAGGTATTACAGTCATTTTTCTCATATTACAGCTCCAGCATCTCCAATGTACTCTGCCTTCCCAAAATGCTCATTAACCCAGGCCTCCTGAATCACATCTGCTCTTCCTGCCATTCAAACTGCCCTACTGCAAGTCAAGTCCTTTTCTTACAGATCATGAAAGAACACCTTGAGAATAAAATTTAGTCAACAAAAACCTGGGAGGGATTCAGTTCAGCAAGGAAGTAAAACCATTTGTTTCGATGAAGCTGAGATACCACCAAACCTTGTTTTTTTACGTTGTTATATGACACACTTGCTGTTTCCCAGTTAATTGAAAAAGCTGTAGAGTCACAGAATTGTTCTGATCTGTAGTAAAAATACAACCATGTGCTACAATTAAGTTTGTAAACCACTGATGGACAGGTATAATAACTATTGCAGGCTCATCTCAGCATTTAGAGTTAGACATTGAAAATAAAAGGGCTTTGGTAGGCTGGTGCTGAGACTGGGTCTGGGACAAACTAAGTGCAAGGGAAAATTGATCCTTCCCTTACCAGCCTGCCTTACCACGCCTGTGTTTGAAGCAGGCAGTCTGGAACAGGGCTGTAGCAAGGTGATAACACAAACCCTGCCCTGGCCTCGCTGCTGGCCAGTTGCACAGCAGAAACCCTGGGATACAGGTGTGGGATAGCAGCTGGCTCAGGCTGCAGGGTGTCAGGAGCACAGCAGGTGAAGCCCTCCAAGGCCTGCGAGTGCTACCACAGCACAGGCAGTGAATAATACCTCGTCAGCAGGCCACGTTATTGAATAGCAATAACTTTCCATAATAACTAATTAATGTCACATACAGACCAGACACTTAAAAGAGAGAAAGTGCTATATCTCTTCCTTCATCAAATTGCAGTGCTGATGTCGAGCTGTGCTCATCTGCTGATTGGCAGGAGAAGGTACCTGCATGAGAGCCAGAACCTTCCCTTTGGCAGCTGTGGGCTCAATCAAGCTGTTTGGCACCTCCCTCAGCTCTATGGTGCCATTACTTCTGTGGCCATCCTGCCTGGACAGCAAACTCTAGTGTATTTGGATATGCCCCACTCATCCCTGACATGTCCTCCAGCTCCTGTCCCCCAGTGAGAACCCAGCTCTGCAAAAGGAGGCTCCCAGCAGCCCCCATCTTGGGCAGGGCTCACACTCCCAGGAAAGCACTGCCTGGACCCACAAAGGCTCCTTGGCAACCTTGAGACCCTAGGGAAGCTCAGGAAAAGTTTATTTTGGCATGCTCAATAGTGTGGGCATGGTCAGTAGTCTATCCCCTCACTTTTCCTGTGTACCAACGGGGGGACACATCTTTGTCACTCCATGTTGAGCATGTTGCCTTTTCATTCATAAAAGGCAGCCTGTATCTTTAATCACTTTGCCAGATAATAGCAAAGAAACTAGCACTTGATTGTCTGTGTTATCAGACACTATTGGAAAAGTCTAGATAAGGATGCTGAACAACCTTGGCTTATTAGTATTCCACATGCAAACGCTTCCCCATCATCCAGAGTCATCTGTATCCCGGCAACCCTTTAAATTTCATTCTCACTGAATTGCCAGATCTTTATCAAAATATAATTACAGTCTTAATTTGGATGATAAATTTTGATTGCTTGTGCTGTGCCAAAAAAAAAATTGTCAGGTACACAAAAAATGAGGTGCAACTGTGAGATGTGAATCTGCATATTCTGACATTGGTGCATCACCTTTCTTCTTATCAAAAGTTTGGCTCTGATAGCTAGCAATGAGGTTATGTAGGGGTAAATAGGTAGGGACATGAAAAAACAGTTTTCTGACGCCATCAAATGAAATTTGCACTAAAAACGGAGGAATTTGAAATCCGCAGTTGCATGTGAAGATTATCATCATTACGAAGATTATATACTATTATCCTTACGAGGTAAATGATGTACAGCACTGCTGTGCAAAGTGGAAGAAAACACCAGTCCTTCCTGAAACAAGAAGAGATCATGCAGAATTCACCTTTTCTCCCACTGCCTTGCCCCCTCCTTCAATTACTGGCAGAAAACAGCCCAGTGCTTTATAGTTACATCCAGATTATGTGGATAGTTACAAGGATTTTTCCAAAACAAGTACCCTAAAAAAAGTATCCCAGAGGAATATAACCACTGCCTACCCTACCAAGAGAGCCCAAAGGAGAGGAGATGGCCCTGCTAGCAAGCCATGGAGGTTACCTAGTTTCTGACTTACCAGAGCACAGCAGTCCAAACCCACTTCAGTTTTACCCTGTTGAAATGCCAGGGGGGAAAGATAATTACTCAGATGACAGTGGTATAAATGCAATTAGACGTTTGACCTTAGTGTTTCTTGGTCACATGCACAGAGTTGAACTAATTGCTAAATTTGGGACTGGGAAGTTCTTCTTTTCTTTCCTTCCCACAAACACACTCACACAGAGTTATTTGCACTTTTTCTCCATCCCTGAGAAGGATCCTTTCCTAGGACAGATGTGATTTCATCCTGTGAAAATTATTTTCTTGCCTCCTGTGGGGGCTTTGGGTACCCAGCCTTGGTCCTCTTTGTTATCTGCTTCTCTAACTTTGATCACCATTGCATGCACCATAAAATACCTCTCTGACACACCTGTTAGCTTGAATTCGTTCTCATGGAGTGTATGTTGTCCTCCCCTGAGAAGACCGTGCAAGATTAGAACAAGAGATGGAACAGTTAAGTAAATTCCACCACATAAACATACAGAAGGGTTACAGTTTGGACTGAAAGTCATACTGAGTCACAGTTACAGTATGAAAATGTGCCACTTCCTTATGAGCAGTGGTCGGCTACACCACTCAGGTGAGCTTTGTGTCCCTAATGCTCCACAGCCCCAGCACTCTCCAAGAGACCACTCCAAACCAAATGTGGTTTTGTCCAGAGCCTGAAGTAAGCAAAGACAGTTGCCAACTAATGATAAAATTCAAAGATCACTTAAGTCCAGAAAGATACTGCAACCTTTGCAGTCACGTCTGTGCCCTGGCTCCCATTCCCTAACAATCATGTCCATCACTGACACATCAGTAACACTTTTGCTGACAGTAGCAGTACAAAGTTTTACAGCTGAACAGTCTGAGGCATTGAACCATTCTCACCCCTTTGGTGGTAGGTGCTCAGTGGGGCTAATACTGCAGTAGAAATGGAGAGCAGGCAGGAACCATGTGAGAATTGTCTGGTCCGTGACTTTTCCAACTCTGAAACACAGCTAAAATTAACAGCAAATGAGGTACCCACCTCCCGACACAGAAAATGTTTTCTGTAGTGAATTTTGACTGATGTGTGACCAAACCTGGCGTAAAAATGCCAAAATGCAAAACCAAGTGTAATTCCACTACTCTAAAGTGGAGTAAGTACTTTTAGTTCACCCCAATTTTATTATTCTAAAAAAGCCTAAAAGAAGGGCATCCTGTAAGCTCTATAAGAGCCTGTCCCAGTGCTTTATTCCTCTTTGTGCTTGGAAAGGTCTTCCTAACCTTCCCTGCTGCAAAGTCAGCTGGCTCCTAAGGGGGAAGGCTGCAGAAGCGGGCATGCCGGCTGCAGTCACATGCAGCTCCCCTCTTCTTTGGATATCAGACGCCGTCTCTAGTGCCATGAATTTGCAACTTCTCACCTCAGATGAACTGAGATGAGAAAAAAATGCCAGAACTAGTGCCCTGGCCCAAAACCCAGAACTAGTTTTTATTCCAGGCAGTGGGGAATGTGGGAATGCCTGAGCCCCCAAAGGAGGACGATGAATCGCTTCTTACTCCGGATACACAGTTCTTTGTTCTTCTTTTAAAAAATGCATTTATTTCCTTCTGGTGAAGGGTGCCATGCTAAAATCACAGGAAAACAAAGTTGCCTATCCACAGCAGCAGATTCAGCCTAGCACTAGGGAGAGGGAGAGCTTCCATATGCCATGGAGACTAGTTCAGTACAGCCTGTTAACCATTCCTTCCACCTGCCAGGCACACTGCCCCCCACATAAGCACTGTTAGTGAAAATAAGCCTACATCTGGATGAAAACCACACTGAGAGGAACATGCCATTTTTAAAGCCTGGCTTTTGTCTCTGTCATGTTCAAACACTAAAGCTAATGTTAAGAGGACTGGCAGAAGAGGTTACCAGATTTACTCTTCCTCTGCACCATGGCATGTTGCAGGGGGAGGAGTTCAAAATGGCCCCTGTGACAGCTGCCGACATCTTCACAATAGCTGCTAAAAGAGAGGCTTATTCCTCCCAGCTACTCTTCAGTAAGAGCTTTCTCAAGAGGAGAAATGGATTCCTCAAGCCTTCAGCCACAGCAGGAACTTCCTGGAGGAACATTTCATATTCAGAAGGAATTACAATGTTCTTATTTCTTTTCTGCCTCTTTCATTCTTGAGCCCAGATCTCCCATGTTTGAGCTTGTCATTACAGACTACAGCAGGAGGTCTGTGGCTATCACATGAACTTCCCAAGTTCCTAGTAAGCACAACTGTGGTCTGGCTTCCTCAGCTGTCTTGAGTGTTCTCCTGGGTGCAAAGACAAGCAAGTCTCACTATTGGGAAATGGGAGCCCAGAGAGGAATGTTACAAGCTTTCCATAGCCAAATGGACTTTCGGCATTACACCCTCTGCCTTTGGACCAAGCATCATCACAACAACCACAAACCCAAACTGTATAAGTGATGAATACTTGGAAATATAAACTGGGGACGCTTTTCACTGCCTGCCATTTGGGCTAAGACACTTTACCCTTGACGGACCTGTCTCGACAAACTTATTTATCTAAAAATGGCTTGACTGATTCTGCTGATTCCAGGAACCAGAGACAGAATAACCCTCTGCCCACAGCACAGCCTGGGATCCCACTGATTTCTATGGAAGACAGCAACAGGGCGAGTGCAGTGGAGAGAGCAGCACTCAAGTGGTTAATGTATGCCATGAAGAACTATACATACATATACTGTCTCACATAGCCAGAATCTATTATGTTGACATTTTCTATTCAGTGCCACTAGAATTAAAATGCTCATAATAAAAACCTGCCAATCAAAAGCATAGAAATTATCACCAAAGCAAAATTCATTTCTATCTATATAGTTGACCAGAAGTCTTTCTGCCTCTCACAAGCAACATTAATGCCATCCATTACAACAACAAATGCCAGTCACCTGTGATTTTAAAAGTACATTTCCTGTGCAGAATGCTGTGTGCTTGGCAACCTCTGCATCTCCCTTCCTGATGAATAGCAGAAACGCTGCATTCTAAACTCTCCTGTAATGACATGGATTCCCACACCAGAGAAAAATTCTCCAACTACCCAGGAAAAACTTCAAATAACCTGCAAGGTATTTAACAAACCAGAGGCAACAGCAAAAGTCAAACCTTCAAAACATACAGAGAGAGAGAGAAAGAGAGAGACACAGAGAGAGAGAGAGAGAGAGAGAGAGAGAAAATAAATGCCCTCTGCTTGACCCAAAATAATAGAACAGTTCTGCATAGGAAAGAAAATTAATTACCATTGTGGGGACCCTCAGTCATTTAGAGTCTCCAGTCAAGGCTGAGAGCCATTCTGAGACTGCAGGTTTTTCCTGTAACTTCACTCCCCAGCTCTGTGAGGAACCAGTTAAAAATGACATCACTGCTCATACTACCCTCCTCCCCCTCCCCATTCACTTGCTAAAAAAGCTGAGGCTGCTCCTCTCCCCCTGCATTGGCTCCAGATTTGGTCCTCACTCCTCTTCGACAAGTTCCTGGTCTGCAGTTGACTGTGTGGATCGCTGTCAGTGTGGGACGGAGGATGCGTCTCTGCGCTTTTCCAGCATCCCCGCTGGCATCCACTTGAGAAACAAAATAGCCTTTCCATTAAGAAATCAGAAGAGGTCTAACCTCGCGATGTATAATGCATTACACAACCAGCTCCGTTTACAGAAGGCAGACAGTCTTACTCTTTGAAGTGGAAGGGAGAGAGAGACCCTCCAAGGGGCTCTGCCTTTCACCTCGTCTTCCTTAGAGGAGAGGACTCTCTCTGTGGTTTTGCTGCATCCTCCTTGCATTAGGACTGCAATCTATCTTTTTTTTTCTCTTTTTATTTCCCTCCTCCTGAGTGTGACATCATCAGACACCAACTCTACTTCTGTAATAAAAAGGGATCCCGAGCAGAGTTTCCTGGGACGAGGTCATCTGGAGGACCCAGGCGATGCTGGCTCCTGAACAACTGTCGCTTCTTACAAAAATACTTTGCTCTTACACAGTGTCATCAGGATTTAATAACCCTGTGCTTGCTGCAGACCAGGAGACCCAGCTGCAGGACTGAGATCAGTCTCATTTCTATCCCTGCAAGCTCCACTGGCATCACCAGCGAGCAGGTACCTCCAGGCGCTCCCCTGGTACCCACCATTCACCCCTCAGCTCCTCTGCTCCCCCCTGACTGCCGGGAAGGATGCTGCAGCGAAATCCCTCGGCCGGCACTCCCGCCGGCTACGGCTGCGAGCACCCGGCGCACACGCTTCCAGTGCTCCTCCGCTCTCCTCAGCCTCCTCAGCATCACTCGGGGGGCCTTGGGAACACACGGTCACCCCTGAGCGGCGGCTGCAGGAGCCAGCAGCTCTCGGCCAGCCGCAGCGCAGGGCCTGGTGGTTGCCAAGGGCAATTTCCCCTTACCTGCATTTTCTCTCCTGGAGGAGCGCAGGGCATGGTGCTGAGCCTGCCCACGCCCGGGGCAGGCAGCGGGTGCCGGGGTGGCGGGGATGAGCCCCGGCAGTGCCGCTGGGGCGCGGGAGGGACGGCGGCTCCCGGCACCGGCTCGTCCCTGCGAGCGCCCATGCTTGCGGCGGCAGCCACGGCTCTGCCGGCAGAGAGCAGGGAGCCTGTGTGCACAGGCATATGGATAACATATGCCTCCGTGTACCTGCTATACAGACACACAGCTACGTGCGGATGCAAACACAGACTTGCGTTCCGGATCTCTCACCGCTTCCAGCAAAGCTGCAGACGTATCAAACACGGCACAAGTAAAAGGGCCGATGGAATAAGTCATTTAAAAGATATGCAGATGTGGCACTTTGGGACAGGGTTTAGCGGTGGACCTGGTAGTGTTAGGTTAATGGTTGGACTCTTAGATCTTAGAGGTCTTTTCCAACTGGAATGATTGTATGATCTTATGATATGACAGCATTAGCAAACGTGCTCTGACTGTGCTCTGACTGGTGTGTGTGCTACCTGCCTACACAGCCTGCACACAAGTATAACCCTTGCCGCAGTGCTGATTACAGGTGAGTACCTGACACAGAGCTGTAAAAGCTTTACAAAACTTATGCAAGCTCCTCTAAAAGGGGTAGTGGTATGTCACACACATCCATGTAATGGTACTGCTTTGTAAGCTAGAAATGTCTCACATGAAGGGGCGCTGGAAAGGTCTTTCAACAATGAAACCCCCATCAGCTCTCTGAATTAGGAACATGCTGGTGCATCAGGTCCCAGAGAAAATCTGTGCTAGAGACAGAGAGCCAGTGGGATGCTGAAGGAAGTTAGTAAAAACCTTGCCTTCAGCGTTTATTCATAACTCCCTCCCCCTTCTTTTTCAGAGCAGTGCTTTGCACGTGGGCTAGTAACACATTCTTATCAAACACCAGAGCCTTCTGAATGAGCCAGAATTATAAACCTGACGTCTCCTGTCAGCTGGGACAGAACAACATTACACACTCATCAAAGGCAGGATTTCCACTAGAGTCTCCCACTCATCTTTTAGCAAATATCTCTGCAGGTCCTCTTTTCCACATCACAGCCCTACCAGACTGCACTCATCTTCTCCGGGCATTCATCAGGAAGGGATCTCTAGCACAGGCAGTGTGAGCCCAAGACTGAGGAGTGATGACTATGGTGGATAGGGATGTGAGACCATCTCGGAAGCTCTGCCAGTGTGACCCTCCAGATAAACACAGAAGACCGTGTCCTCTGCCATCACTCATTAATCAACCTCAGTTTTCTATGTGCTCTGGTAGGGATATCACAGTCATTAGCAAAGGGGGATCCTACACACATGTAGCAGCATCAATAACATCTCTGGAGAAACATCGATTATACATCATATACTAGATCAAAAGACAAAAAAGAAGAAAGTGTGCCAATTCACCACATTCATATTTCAATTCTAAATGAAGTAAGTGTTTAATCCAGCTTCTTAAGAAAAAAATGCTAACCTGCTGTTGCCTGTCCCCTGCATCCAATCCCCATAATTTTTGAGTTCCCTCCCCATATTTACCAGAATAATTTGATTATGTTGTATATACTTAAATACCTATAAATTTAGGATGAACAAAATAATTTGAAAAGTAAATCAGTGCCACTCCCATTTAGGATAGCCAGGTAAAATTTCCATTGGGAATCTACTGCCAGACTGGCCCTGTGCTAGTGGTGGTCCCTTTGCCCTGGGAAAAGGAAGAGTGTCCTCTGGATTTTCTGAAAAGGCAAAAAACATTTCAGAGAGTAAAGGACAAGCCTAAAAATCCCCATGAAGTTCTTACTTCTTCGTTTTCTTTGGTTAATGTGACAATTTATTTAGCGTTTTTTGCTTTCTCTTCCTAAATCTGCTTCTCATGGGTCAGCACTTTGGAGCTCAAATGCCTGTAGATTTTATTCCCTGAAGAAACCTTTGAACACAGCCTTCTCATTTTACTTTGGTTCTCCTAAGCAATGGCACTGTTTTAATCTACAGACGGGAACGTTTGCAGACTGCTGGCTGGTTGTAACAGCTCCCAGACCCGACAACTTCCATGCTCATTCCTGGCTGTGAGATGGTTTTGCAGGAAAGCAAACAAACTCATTCCTGTAAGAAAGAACAGGCAAACAAAGTGTGGTATTGGGTGGTGGAAAGATCCCAACAGAAATAAATTAGGACTGGAACTTTATCCAGAGCTTTTAGAACTCTCAAACAGGCACAAATCCTTTCAGTCAGAAAAAAAAAGAAACTTGCCCACCTCTCCCATCATTTCCCCTCCTATTATACTGATATTAACTAACTGTTTTACTTGGTGACTGCAGATTGTTTCAAGTTTTTGGGTGACTGAGTTGAAGATCAGTGCTCAAATAAATGATCATCAAGTAGCACTACTGCCCTAGCATATGCATTTCAGTGTACCTTGGGGTACCTCTGAAGCAAATAGGGCAGAATATGTTACATATTATATGAATTCTCCACTTGCCTTAGCAAATGCACCTTGTTCAGGATTTCCACTATCTCCTTTCATCCAGTATTATGCCTCCCACAAGCACAGTTTAACAAATGTATTTTATCATATAAATGGGTGTTTCCCATTTTGAGAATCCTTCAGAGGTAAGCTGAGAGTCCTGGACTACTTTCCTGCTCTGACCAGTCTTTAAAAGCAATCCAGTCTGGTAGCAGACATGAAGGAGTCAGCAGATGAATGTCACACATCCATTTCCTCTGCTATTTTTAACAGCACGGAGCGTACTGAAAGGAAGAACTGAAAGTCCTCCTCTTTAATGATGTCCCTGAAATTTTCAAAAAAGTCTAAATTTCAATACTCTTCCATTTCAACCCAAACCGTTACAAAGTAAATCAAGGTCACGGCTGTCTGTCAATTTCCCAAATTACTCTTGAGTAAAGACAGCCCTCAGCCAAATAATATCAGTCTAAATAGAAACTCAGCCTCTTCTGTTTCATTATCCCTGAGAGGTTTCAATTTCAAAGCTGACTTGGACCACATAAAAGTTAGCTTTTAAGCAGGAGCAGTATGAATATTTCTGCCTCCCCTCTATTTTACCTTCTCAAGGAAAGCAAGAAGAAAGTAAGACCCAGCACCAGATCTGATGACCTGACACAAGAGAAGGAAGCAGAACACAGGGATATTCCTTTGATAGGAAATCTCAGTGCCATTATTTCATCATCTATTTTCCTTCCTGCTCCACTTGACTGCATGTACCCTAAAAACAGGCTGCTCCAGCCTGCTGCTCCCATTTCAGAGGAGCTGGCCATCGCTGGTGGGGGCATTGCCAAGCACCCCACCATTTGGCAGCAAGATGCAACAACTCAATCAGCCCTGGAGATCCTTACTGGTGTCACCCTTCTTTTTCACAAAGTGCAGCTGGAGCAGGTCCAGAGAATGGCCATGAAGATGATCAGAGAGCTGAAGCACCTCTCCTATCAGGACAGGCTGAGAGATCTGGGGTTGTTCAGCCTGGAGAAGAAAGAGGAGGTTCTGGGGAGATCTTCTAGCTGCCTTTCAGTGCCTACAAGAAAGCTGGAGAAGGACTTTTGCCAAGGGCATGTAGTGACAGGACGAGGAATGGCTTTAAGCTGAAAGAGGGTGGGTTCAGATTAGAATACTGTGAGGGTGGTGAGCCACTGGAACAGGTTACCCAGAACAGCTGGGTGGTGGATGCCCCATACTTTGAAGTATTCAAGGCCAGGTTGAATGGGTCTTTGAGCAACCTGGTCTAGAGGAAGGTGTCCCTGCCCATGGCAGGGGAATTGGAACAAGATGATCTTTAGGGTCTATTCCAGCCCAGGATGTTCTTTGGTTCTGTGATGGTTCTATGGAATGTGAGAAATAGAGACAAAAAGGAAGTAGAGAAGAGAAATTTGGATGGGAAAGACGCAAGAAAGGAAGGAGGGAGCTGTTGCTACTTTTGCTTTCCATGTATCTGCCACAGAGTTTGAATGTCAGGCATACACTGGGCTCATGCCCAGCTCACGTGTTTATCATGTCACCTTTGCTGCACTGAATCCACCACAGCTGGGTTCCATGTCCTCAGCAGGCAGTGGCTTCAGTGACAGTCATACATGAAATTCCAGCCTCCAAATCATCACACCAGGCTCCTTGCAAAGGTTGGTGTTGGCTTTAACATTCATCTTCTATGCTTTTAAAACTCTTAAGGGAATGTCCTTAGCATAGCTGTTCTGTTTTTGTTTTACTTTCATGCCTGAAAGACTGGGTTGCATTGCTGGTCTGTCCCTTTTTTAGCCTTGACAGACAGACAAGGGCACTGCAGCCCCTGGTCGAAATCTGGAAACAGAAGCAGGGCAGGGGAGGGCCTGTCTTACACCTCCCAGTTTCTCTTAACCCCCACTTTTTCTGTCTGTTACTGCACATCCCTGTCTATGCTCTGTTGCACACTCTGGAGCTATGAAGTCAATTTTGTAAGTTTAGGTAGTTGTTGGCACCAAGAGAGGAGATGTAAATTGGAGAGAAAGAGTAGTAAAAAATAATTATGCTGTAAAAAATAATTGTACTGTAATACAGAAAATGGAATATATTTTAGATGTGCTGGGCTGAACGTTTTTGAGGAGTCAGGAGGGGAAGTGTCAGAGTTGGAGCAGTGGGGAGAGGGACTATGGAAGGAAGCAGAAACACTTCAGGGTAATAATATAATGTTGAAAGCCTTTCCTCTTTTGCAGTAACTGTACTCTGGGCTAGTCTTCTAGCTGCTACCCATGTGCAATGAGCAGTGCTTTGTCACAAGCAACAAACAACACTGCAGATGCTCGTAGCATTGGGAAATACAAAAAATTGAAGTTCAAAAACATGCAAATGGCAATAGCTAATAGCACATGCCTGGAAGTGAGATTGCCAAAGCCATTTGGAAGGGTTCAGATATGCACTACCCATCAACACTTGGCTTTGTGAATCTTAGCTTCCATCTTACAACACCAGGGTAGAGGAAGGTCTCTTGGCATTTAGGAGGCAAGTAAATTGTATTTCTAAGAGAGAAAGAAGGTCATGTTAATCAATTTAATAATAAAGAAGGTCTAAATTATTAAAAATAATTAGGAACTAGAAAACAATGCAATACAACAAAAAAAACTTGAGGTTTTTGGGGGTAGCACTTGGAGAACATTGCCACCCAAAGGGACTGGATTCCACTATCAGTTTTCAGACCATTTCCCACACCCATTCTCATACATAGGAACCTTCACACGGCCAAGGACCCACATTCTCACCCTCACTGAATATGATGCATAAACCAAAAATTATCAGACTGATTGTCTTTTCATAGTGATACTGGTTCTTATAGTGCTGCATCAAACAGCAGGCGTTTTTCTCGCACTTCATAATAAATGATTTTTCAATGCTAAACCATCATTTGCAGGGCCCTTTTATAACATCAACTCATGAAACACAACAACTCTGCTTGCATAAAGCAGGCCTTTCTTATATTCAATTATATGCCCTATATACTGTCATTTTTTCAAGCAGAATAAATGTGTCTCTGGTACAAGACAAGTGCTGCTCCTCCACCAGTTTTGAAGTGTGCCTGTCATCACGGACAAGCTCTGCTGCTGGGAGGTAACTTTTGGCCAAAGCATCAGGGAGGCGTGCTGGAAGTTTGACAACAACTCCACAGCTCTTGGCCCTTCTTGGTGTCTGCTCCTTTTCTGCCCCAAAACCCTCCTATCCAGAAACAGGGCCCTGGCACACAAACCAGACAGCAAGGCTGGTTTGGGCAACCATTCTGGTTTTCCCATACTTTTAGTATTGGTTTCATAGAATCACAACTTCAAAAAACCAAAGAATGGCTTGGGTTGGAAGGGACCTCGATGTTCATCTAGTTCCACCCCTCCTGCCTTTGGCAGGGACACCTTTCACTCTACCAGGTTGCTCAAAACCCCATCCAATCTGACCTTGAACATTCCCAGGGATGTGGAGTCTGCTTGCAACTTGTTTGTAAAAGACCAGGTCCTAAATATGCAGTATGTAGAAGTAGCTACAAATTATCAAAGTACTTGCTGATAAAGATTATTAGTTTTCTGCTGTTCTTCCTACTGTGAGTACAGGGTGCTGCTCAGCACATGCACACCCCATAAAAGAATCTTTTAGCCTAATTTTCTACAGAAGTGAGTGGGATGGAATCACACCAGCTGCTGCCTGCATGGCTGCACCTTCCACTGCTGCCACCCACCATGGGCCCCCTGGCCAACCCGGGCCAGATCCACACAGGGTAGGTGTCACCAGGGTGCAAAATAACAATCCAGAAAATGTATTTTTCTCACAGCTTGAAGACAGGAAGGGATTTTTCCATGTCACTCTCATCTAGGCAAAGCTGTATTCCCCAAGATGGGCAGAAGTGCAGTGATGGTCAAGAGCCAGGGAGACACAGATGCAAACTTTCCTTTCCTCAGAGGATGCGAGGCTGCATTTCCTACCCATGAGAACACTGTGCAATACAGTACTCTGGCACTGGTTTTCAATACTGATCCTGGATTGGTTTTTAGTGTCATAAACAAAGGAGAGGAAGCAAAAATTTCACATCAGGACATTAGGATTCTTTCTTCTTGTTTAACTAATACATCAGGCTATGAAATGGAACTTGGCTTGCCATAGAACCAATAAATAAAACCTTGAACCTCATCTTGGGTCCTGCCCTGGGTGACATGAAAACTTTTTACCTTTTTACTCTTCCCACTATCCCCCATGCTGCTCTGGAGTGACAGGGCGTGCAACCCATGCTTTGGGAGAATTGTGATGTGGTTTACAAGTCTTATAATGATAAAAAATGCTGGACAAGTATAAATATATTTGTCTGGTCTTTAATCTCCAAAAGCAGAATTAAAGTGTTTTTTAAATAGGAATAGGAATTTTACAAGCATAAATATTTTGGATTCACAATGTAACTTTCACTCATAACCCAACAGTTAATTAAGAGATTTGTATATGTGGCTTGATCCATTTCTACATAATCCAGTAACGCCTCAACTGCCATGGTATTTGTGTGCCAGCTGCCAAACAAGAACTGCAGAACAGGATCCTCCCACTGACCTTTCTTTTGCCCAATAGTGCATCACTCAATTTATCTGAAGCCTTTGCTTGGCCACAGGTGACAGTGCTGGGGCTCTTAGAAGAAATGAGCCCTCAGTTACATGAGCTTTATATTGTAACTATATTATGTTTATTGTTTTTCACTAGTGTTTCCATCCTTCCTGAGCCTTTTTCACAAGATTTCCTTCTTGTTTATTTCAGAAGAACTACTGACTGTGTCATAAATATTGATGTTTTATTTAATGTATTTTGCTTTTAGCCTGGCAACTCTATATTTCTGCTTGCCAGGGCTCTGCATTTCAAACAGCTAAAGACACAGTTGTTATAATACAGACTAATAAATGCTTGAAAAGACCGCAAGGTTTTTTAACGCAAATAGAAATACAAGTCACATTCAAGTAACCCACTGCCTAAAATAGTAACCATGTCATTGTCCTAGCACAACTGGTATCTAAAAAGCCTGCAAACCATCCACAAGAACTGCCCTATTCTGCCCTGTTAAAACAGGGCAGAACTGCAGTAATCCCATAGTATTTAATGTGCATTTTACAGCAAGCTCTACCCACAAGCCCAAATAACAACCTAGGGAACTATCACTCTGTACTGACTGCATTGGCACAAATCATTATTACTTATCTAATAATTACCATCACTTCATGGAAAATAGTTGAGGAGTGTAATTTTCACTGCTTTACTTTCAATGCTGCCTTCTCACTTTGATATCAAGTTAAACCCTGAAGATATATCTGCTGAATTTTACTGACAAATTACATTCATCATCTATGTGCCTGTCTTGTCAAGCGTCTGAGATGTAATACATATTAAAATCCTACACATGAATTTCCTGTTAGAACACTTAGCACATACTGTGTTTGATTTCCAAAAACCAAACCAACGCATTTATTGACCCCCAGGGAGCAGCCAAGCTACAGGATTAGTGACCTCTATAAGCAGTGGCCACAAATACAAGAATCCAATGGGTATTATCCCCAACTGCGCTTGCCATCTGCTGCCCCAGGAGAACCACCCCAATTCCTTTCAACACACAGAGTTTGAGACAATCATGGAAATTCTGTGTTTATTCCTTGATATCTGTGTGCTTCATCCATCAGCTATGAAGGAATAGATTGTTTGCCCTGCGAGTGGAGTGCTGTATTTGTGCTCCCACCAGAGAAAACACCAGCACGTGGTGGCAGGACTGAGCCATTAATCTGGAGCTTGTGGCTCTGCTGGAGAGGGTGGCCAAATAGGTGGCAGCTGGAGCAAGGATGGACATGGTTGGGGCAAAGACAGGGAGAAATGAACATAGAAAGGGTACACATGACCCTGTATTTCTCAATGTTACTGCACTTGGCTATGGGTCTCTAAAAGTTGTGTCTTGCTACTGAAATTCCCCTTCAAAACTGAAAATGGGAGGAACAAAGCACCTGAATATGTGTCTTTGATTGAGGGACATGGCATCTCTTCTTAAAAGCTTTGACCATCTTCTGCTTTTAGCTAAAAAATAGCTTATAAACTAGGTGTCTGTTCTTTCCTTGGTGACAGTGTAATGGGAGAACAGTTGTATTTTATCCCTGTCCTCATTGCTGCTGTGGGAAAATGAAGGGAGGGATGTGCATAATCAAATGGGAGAGAGAGATGTACTGATCCCACATGCTGCCTGTGTCAGCCACAAACAACTCAGAGAAGGGAGGAAAAGCAGAAAACCTTGAGCCTGCATGTCCTGGAAATAAATGGCCGTTTATTTTAGAGATGAGCTGCCTTCATAGGAAAGGGAGTCCACAATGGTCACTTCCAGCTGGAAAGTGGTCAAATCCTGTCCCAGATGGAGCCCAAGATGACCACTTGCATCCCAGTGAGGCCAAGGCTGTGAACACCCCAAATGCCCTCTATATGTCAAACATTTAAATGGATGCTAAAAATGCTTCGTCTGAAAGACAAGAGCCTATTTGGGCAGGCTGGTGACTGAGGTAGATGTGTGCAACAGCAGTGACAGGGCTGCACTGAGCACTGATGGTAATCCTCTTTGTGGATCAATCTTTAAGAAGCAAAAAAAAAAAAATTGCAGAGAGCTATGTGACACCATGACAACATGCAAGGGAATGTCATTGTACAACTATTTTCCCTGAGTTTCATTAGACAGCCCCGAATTTTGTGATAATATTGACAGGCCAAGGGAAAATCCCAAGTGCCATTTAATTTTGACAGATGGAAAAAATAATGCCTTGTACAAAGCATGGTAGCTTGATGGTCTGCTTTGTCCCTTTTTATCAAGGACCAGCTCCCAGAGGCAGAAGCCTGGATAAAGCACATGTCAAATACAAGGAACCAGAGCAGCAGAGAGATTTTATGATTAAATATGTACAAGGGAGAGTGGAAGTGGGGGGAGGGAAGGATGTACACACAGTCTATGAAGTAAATGGTGCAGAAGAGACAGATACAGCAATACGGAACTGCCTGATGTGAAACTGAAACCCAGGCTGTCGGGGAGGCATGACCTACCTCATTTACTCACCACAGTCTACAACTGGAAGTCATCCCAACAATTTATCTCAATTCCTTACTCGACTACCTTGTTATTTGATAGGAAAATAATTTTTTCTGCTAGTATGAATGAAACCTGGCTAAACTCCTATTCATAGTAAATCTGGGGCTAATTTTAATAAAGCCCTTTCTTGGTTGTTGCACTCTTCTTGAAAAAATACTGTGAAACAGCTACACAGATAGTATTATCTCATAGAGACCTAGTGCCTTTTCATTTGGTACTGACAACAGTGACTGAAGTTGGTTAGATAAATGTGGTTGGGCATTGCTGCTGGTAAATGAGGAGTGCTGCTGTCTGCCTACTGGCTCTTCTGCTTCTACACTTCCTCCATTGCAAACACCCCTGTGTGCAGCTGCTTGGGTTGACTTAACAAGGGCCAATTCGTGTCCTGGGATGGAGCCCCACCGAGCCAAACCCATCCCTGGCACGCTGCTCCAGCTGCCTTGCTCCACCTACTGTGCAAGGTTATTGCACGGTGCCCATGAGGTAGGAACACAAGGTGCCATGGATGGGAATTAGAAAAGGTAAAATCATTTCTCTTTGACAGCATTTAAAATCTGCTTCCCCGGCCCTTTGAAATATGCTTCTCACCAAAGCTCCCTGTTCAAACAAAACTAGTGCACTGTACAGAGGATTGGTCACAGGCATCTTTGTTCTGCACCCACACAAAATTGGAAGTGACACTTTACTTCTATTGCAGGCCAGACATCAAGCAGAGTCATGTCCCCACTTACAGTTTATTTAAAGCTATAGATGGCTTTTTAGGGATCAAAGAGAAAAGGGTATGGGAGGGGGATGCTGCTCAGGGGAAGACTGGGAACAAACCAGTACAGTTTCTTTGACTGCTCCATGTTTGCTTTTTAAATTGCTGAAATGTAATGTGGCAATGAAGTTACCTAAAGCATGAGACACTGAGTAGAGGGCTGTGAAGCTGTTTCAGTTAGTACTTACAGCTCTCTGCAGTACCTGTCGCAGAGGTAAGGGATTAGACTGGTGTAAATCAGTGCTGTTCCATGAAGAGCAGCCACAGCGGGAAGCCAGGCTAAAGGCTCAGAGGGCTTCACAAGCTGAGAGTACAAAGCACCATTAGGATACAAAGCACACTGTCAGCATCTGAGCCCTGGGACAGGATGTTTGGAAAGGGCACATAGATTTTTTTTATCATGACTTGGACTCTTTTTCAAAGGAGTCCCATTTAAACCAGAAACAGGCTGTGTGCACAGTCAGGCTCTCCAGAGCCAGCAGCTCACCTCTTCCCAGATCAGTACATCTGTGTTACACGCAGCTGGATGCCCCAGCCCTCTCCCTGCTCCCTGCAATTGGGTTTCAAGTTTACAGGTATCACAAATGAGTTCATTTCCCTTCATTAACTCTCACATGTAGTTGCTGCTCCCCTGAACTCTGTATTTCTCTGCCCCCAAATCCCTTGGGAGTCTCTGGGGCTGAAAAAGCCCTTCTCGATAGGAGAGGTTTCGGGTGGCTGCCCAAACAAGAAGAACGAGGGGGCCTCATTAGACCGGACACAGCACTCACAGAACGGATGGGGAGCCGGATTAAATCAGCGGAGAAACTTATAAAGCAGAAACCTGAGCAGCTTCATTTCTTTCAGATAATTGTTTTCAGCAGGTTTCTTACTCGATACAAGCCTCACCCAAAGTGGTATGACAAACTACTGAGCTCATGCTTCCCAGTTCAGTTTATTCCTCTCTATCCATTCCTGGCCTCCAATTTTCTTACTTCTCTCAGCAGCCCGCTAATTTCTCCAAATGACAGCTGAGATCCCAGGCTTTCCTGACAGTCAGCTATTGATCCAAATATGCAGCATGGAAATGTTTGAAAGCCCAGAAAGCTCTGCACTAAACAGCCTGTTTAAAAACCTTACTGCACCCACTGCATGCCAGAGGAATTTCTGCACTGTCTTACTGACACTTCCATCAAGTCTTCTGCCACATGTGAGGCTGCCTTCCTAAACCCAATCTCCCCATGGGGTTTTATTTCCATCTGGGGTTTCTCTCCCTCATATTCTGTCTCATATGATTTTCATGCTGAAGGCTTACATGGACTTTTTCTCAAACAGCAGAACAAACAACCCAAAGCAGCCACACAGGGTAAGACTCAGCACAGGGATATTAAAACAGCATATGCATTTCCCCCCAAAACCCAGCACTGAAGACATGATGACATCGAAGGCTGAAACAAAAATTAAAAAAGCATAATAAAGTTAGGTGAAAAGGCTTTGATTCTTTCCCTGTTCATGATACACTATGGAGAAATGTTTGTTACCCACTGCAAAACTTCGTTTAATGACCCTTGGCTAGTCAAATTATTCAAAAATGAGGAAAACAGAAAATAAATCCAACCAAACCCACCATGTGGATATGTTCATTCTTGAGACAGGGCAAATTCCAGTCATCAAAATGTTGGATAGCCTGTGAAGAGGTCTGGGCTTGGGTCCCAGTTATCACAGAGGCTTTATATATGATCTTGAGCAACCAGTTAGGGTGGGATTCAGTTGCTTAAGCAAAGGTGTCCAGTACCATTTGAGATGCCCTAGGGTACACAACACATCTGTACAGAGCTAGATGGTTGACACGAAATAGAACCCTGGTACAGCAGCTGGAGGCCAGGAAGGATTTAGACACCTGAAATGCATCCTCTGCTGCTTTTTGAGTGTCTGCTATAGATACCTCATGCAGCTTTCCAAGCCTAGCAGCTTCTAACCTAAAGAACCCGTAACCCAACTCTCCTGAATGCTCCAGCTGGGCTCTGCACTCCCTGGCCCAAGGAACTGCCCCCACCAGGCTGTGCTTTCACTGGAGGGCAGCTGGCAGGGCTGGGAGCATCCTACACACTGCAGCCCAAAGCCAGGGACTGCCTGCAGCAGGACTCCCTCTCCCCAAGGGCAGTGCTGCCCACAGGGTCTGCCCAGGGTTTGCAGTAGGACTGGAGTCACTGCACTGGCAGATTTGCACTGGTCTCCCAGTCCATCCTGTACAATATCCCTGGAAAGCTCCATGGGCCAGTGTATCTCATCCAGTGCGTTAATCCCTCATGACAGAGAGAGCCTCCAGACTGTTCAGCACGCTCAGCAAACCTGGCATGTCTGTTCCTGGGTATATTTACAGAGCTGAGCATATCCCCTCCTAAAATAACAAGCCCTCATTTCTTCAGCACATTTCCAAACCCACCAGCCATTGCACGTTGGCCATCAGTGCCTTTTCTTCTCTACATGGCCAGGACCTGCTATCATCTCCTCCAGCCACGGGCTGGCTCTTTGACTGTGTATGCTCCAAGCCAGCTTTACAGCACAATCCCATTTCAAAATTCATCACCCAAGCCCAAACTGCCGGTGAGTCTGTCAGATTTTAAAAACTTTGGCAGCTGGGGTTGTTGGTGGCCAGAGGCCATTCCCAGTGAGTATAACACAGACAGGGCATGGGCTCTCACAGTGATTCACTGTGCACTCAGGATGTAAATCACAGTTTCTTCCTGACTGCTTGTGGATGTAATTATGTAAGAAGGGAAATAAAGCATTTCCACAGAGTCTTCCTTTCTCCCAGTTTGCAAAAACATTTATTTCCTCCATCTTATCGATGTCTGACATTTGCACTTGAGCTGTTGAGAAACTGCAGCTGGGTTTTGGAGTCCAACCCAAAGCCAGGGTGACTTCTGCACACTCCTCCATTTTTGTGCTTTTGCCTGACCATGAAATGCACATGGATACAGTGTTCTTTCCTGTAAGCTTTGCAGAGGTAAAGAACAAGCACTCAGGACACCCATAGCTACCTCCTTCCAGGTCTGATGCCAGTTCTGCCCATGTTTCAGCCTCAGGTTTGTGCCATCCTGTGCATCCCCACTTTGAGTGGATGCTCTCCCAAAGTAGGGGCTGTAAGAGGCACCCAAATGCCAGGCATGAGGTTTTTGACACGGAAGAAGATGACTGTTCCTCATTTACTGCTTGTTGATGAAAGTGAGCACAGCTCTGCCAGGGGCAACACTGAGAGCATTTCTAGCACTCACTGGCTGAGATGCCCCGAGCCACCACCACCAGGACAGGCACCTGTATTCCTATTCTGCACCTAGCACTAAAAAAGCTCCAGAGGACACTGCATAGGGGATGAGGAACGTGCCCCAAAGCCCCAAGGAGTAAGAGGACTGCAGCTGGGGCCGCTCCAGCACAGGGGGGGCTATGAATTGGAGATCTTCCTCCACACTGCCCTTTTTCTTGGACACCAGCAGAGCAAAGTGGCTGTCCCTTCATCCTGCCCATGCCGTGCCAGGAGTTGCACAGGCAGCACAACTGGTGCCCTGCTACGCTGACTGCGTTAATACAAAACCCACCATTGCACCAGCTGCTACCACCTCTCTGCTATCCAACAACAACCAGGATAATTGGCAACAGCAGAGTAAAGTATCAAATCGACTGTGTTTTTGAGGGACTTTGTAAGAGGCCAACAAAAGCAAGGACGTTCAAAGCTCTCAGTTAAGCATAGCAAGAGGTCTCGGTGGAGCGTCAGATGACGAGAAACAGATTTGCTGCATTACACAGTCATGTCAAAGGGCTGTGCCAGAGCTTTAGCTGACAGCAGGCCTGAATTGCTTTGCACTCGCTGGCTTGAGCCAGACAGAGGCCTGCAGACTTGTGTTTCATATTGTGCCTATCTTCTTTCTGAATTTCATTGCTCAAAGTCTGATAGCTCTCTTTTTATCTTACTCCACACAGACCCCGCCACTTTTGCCATGGGGATGACTTTAGCACAACTACTGGAGGAGAAAGGCATCTTCTATGATTAAGGGATGGTCCACAGATCAAATTGCACCAATTAACATAAAGCTGAATTATTAAATGGCAGGTGGTCATGGTACAAATCCTTCATGTTTAACTGAGATGCAGTTCTTCCTTGGTTTGGAGCAAACTGATTTCAAAGGCCTTTTTTAATATAGGGTATTTGACAAGCACAGGGTATTTCTTTCTGACCATTTTGTGTAGATTCTCTATTCCATAAGAAAAGTAGTTTTATCAAGGAAGCACCATGTTAGTAATTTCTAAAATCACTACATGTTCTGGAAGACAGTTCACAACAGCAGGTACTCTGGAGGAGCTATTGTCAGAATGTGGCTGTGTTTGCTATATATCAGTTCCACTTCCTCAGGAGGACTGAACCTATCCCATTCCTCCTGAACCCAAAATGAGCTGCTAAAGAAAAATAGCCTGCTCTGTCTGTCCCAGAGTCTGCATCCCTTTAATTTAATAGTTTTGTAATTACACATTTATTTAGCTGAGAATATATTTTTGACATACACAAATACTTACAATTGAGCTAAGCTAAACCAAAAAAAAGTCCCTATTACACAAAACAAAAACAGCTTCACAGACTGTTTCTAGTTAGGGCACGCCCACAATGGGCTTGTAATAACTTAGGAAGTAATATCTGCAGAGATGCTTCAGTGTGTGCTCTACCAAACAAATACTTATCCATATGGTAAGCAGCAACATCTATAACTCAAGGAATTAATGCACAGGAAGTTTTACCTGAATAGCAGGAAGAACTTTACTGTGCAGGTGACCATGCACTGGAACAGATTGCCAGAGAGGTTGTGGAGTCTGCCTCACTAGTGATGCTAAAAAACTGCCAGGACAAATTCTGTGCCATGTGCTCTGGGATAACCCTGCTGAGCGGGGAGGTAGGACCAGATGAGCCACTGTGGTCCCTTCCAGCCTTACCCTTCTGTGACTCTGTGACAGCCAGTAAAAAAGGAATGATTTAAGCTGAGGTGAATAGAGACCACTAAACACAGAGATGGGGGGAGGTAGCTTTGCTGATGGTGGGGAACCTAGTAATTTACCCTAACTAGACTGTATCTCAATCTGCCCAATTTTTCCCTGGTCTAAGAGAGTGAGACATATTTAAGTTGTATATTCCAGGTCTGTGGAGTCCCTGGATATTGCTAGCAGGTGTTGCAGACTGTTACTCAACAGAGCAGAGAGATTGCTGTCACAACACAAACCCATTAACAACAGCAGGAACATCTGGAACAGGACATTGCTTTCTTCAGCCACAGGATGTCATTACGTTTGGAGGAGTTGTACCATAATGCAAATTTTTGAAGACATAACTAGAAAGTACTTCTTTGCTTTTCATTCTTATTTAATAGGGGACCCAAATATTTGGGAGAGGGATGATTCCTGTGAAGAAGGCGCCCACAAAGCTTGATTAATTTTATAAGGTGTCATTTGCACAAGCACAGCACTTGGTTTCATGAACCTATCAAGGAGCAGTTCTGTGTGGACTTCAGTGAAATGTTGCAGAGTGCCACTGGGAGGTGTTACTATAAAGCAATAGCGTCAGGCCAAAGAAAAGAGCTCTGCTGAATACAGCAGAAGGCACATGCATAATTTTCAGGAGGACTATAAAAAGGTGTGTGTGTGTGCTGGGGATTAAATCATTAACTTGGATGCCTGACATTTTTTTTCACTGGGTGCCATGCATCCACAGACAGTGTTTTAAAGTGACCAACGCTGGCCGGAGAGTTAAGCGATATCTTTTATTGACCTCCCCTTTAATCTGTCAGCATTTGCTTTAACAGCCTCACGTGTGTGCACTCACACCAGCCTCCAAAGGCTTACACATGAGCATAATCTTTAGCAGGCATCCATAGGTTTGACACTAACAAGGCTAACAAAACCAAACCTTATCCTATCAACCCTTCAAGTCATGGAGAAAAGTGCTGAGAGAGCTAACTGCAGAGCTAAACACATCAAGCCTCAGCCCGATACTTTCACTCTAGCCCTCTCTTCTACTATCTCCCTGCCTCTGAGCATTTAGTTGGATCTCTCTTATTAAACTGATCATGCCTCTGATGCAAAAAAAGTTTGACTGAATCTGCATTTTGCCCGGGGTCTTATTCATTTATTTATTTAATTCGGTGTTTCATTTGGGGAAAAAAAAAAATCCTGCCCAGTCTGCATTTTTTTTTTCTGCAAGGAGCAGACAAATAGAGCTATTTCTCCGTAGTAGCAGAACCAAACAAATCAGAAAGGGTTTACAGCAGATTTTATCACCAAACCAATTAAGCAGTATCGGTACTGACATAAAAAAAAAAAAAAAAAAAAAAAAAAAGTTGGAGACCCCTAGCAAAAATAAGCACAAGTGCTATCAGCTGCCTCTGAAGGCTGGCTGAATTTCAGATGATATTACACGAAGACCAGTCTCGTCTCCCTCCACCGCCCCATGAAGCTCTCCATAGCGGGCGAGTGGTGTTTGCGAAGGGCTCACACCCACCGCTGGCCACCGCCCTGGGCAGGGGGCTCAAGGCCAGCACCGAGCCTGGAGCTGCCCAAGCTCCCTGCTCCTGCCCGGTGGGGCCTTCATGCACTGTCCACTCAGATAAATCTCAAACAAAATGCTCCAACGGAAAAAATAAAATTATAAAAATTAAATACTCGAGCAGGCTTGCCAGCTCGCGGAAGACAAACGCCGAGAAGCCTGAGCACTCAGTAAATCAGGTTTGATAAGAACTACATGTCAGTGGAAGTTTTACAGCATGCTTTGGCTGCGGGAATGGAAAAAGGAAAGGGAGGAGGCATCACTAAAACGAGGTGCGACGCTGAGCAGGACGGCGAGCTCTGCAGAGAGAGCATCCTTCCCCCGGCGGCGGCAGGGAAGGGCGGCTCCGCCCCGCCGGGCGTGCCCGAGCCCGGGGAGC